>WXVQ01000065.1:0-88194 GCA_013372465.1 Nitzschia sp. Nitz4 | reverse complement strand
AAACCGCGTCTGTCCGGCCTGGTTTAAAGCTACCTAGTACTTGTTTGTACGGAATTTGTACGGAATATTGCACACTGTTCGTACGTACAATCTTCGCGAATTCCACGTACGAAGTACAGTACTCCTACGAAGCAGCATCAAGGCCAAATCCTCGGAGCAGCAGCACCCCACACAAAACGTTCGTATCACACACAAAGACTTATACATTTGTGCTACTACCCACCTGACACGACAATTGACAATTGACAATCAACAAAAGGGATTCTATCTTGTTAAGGTTTGGGTTTTTTGTTCTTGGTTGTCACAAGAGTTTGGCTTCCACCCATCATGTACTACTAGTGTTTTGTGGTGGTGGCACCACTACCTCGGTCATTCCTCCGGATTGGGACATACCAAAATTGTTGCTGTGGCATTTCCTTGCCCCATTTCATCTGCATCTTGTTGTACTAATCAATTTCAAATTTCCATTGTGAAATTCTGCTTTGCCTACTACAACCACCACATCATCCCCAGGTATGAAATTTCTATGTTGACACTGAATTTTCATGCTCCGCCAGACCTGCTACTCCATCTTGCCTTGTTGTTCTTTCTTCTTCTTGCTCAGAAAGTCGTTGACGCTTCTTCCTCCTTACCCTATGCTGTTGACGATGGGGATAGCGAGGTTTTTCCATCAATGACTTGTTTCGATGTTGATTGTCTGGCTTCCTGAAGTTTCTGGGCGTCACCTGTGGAAGTCTTGCCCTGTCAGTCTCAGTACCATATTTCTCAATTGCAGATCGACTTGTTTTGCTCGACCAAGTGGAAATGGTGTACTGTTCTGGTTTTAAGGCAGTAGCCCGAGTGTGCTGTTGACTTTTCCAGCAATATGAGACATTGGCTTCGAGAAACAAGATACTGTCAATGTAAAGTTGCTCACAATCGGGTTTTTCTTGCTCAAAGTTGACACCTGCTGATAGGTATCGAAATATTGGCTTCCAATGGTTTTTGAACGTGTTTCGAACCTTTCCCAAAGGAATATCTGACTGTTTCAGGAGTCGGAATGGTTTAATCCAACATTTTTGTGGCCGTGCATCTTGTCGTTCCTTGGCTTCAAAATCTGAAACGTCATGCCCATTGACCCACATGCTGATGGCTTGGCGGAGATTGACCTTCTGAATGAATTGATAGTTTTTTGGAATTGCCCAAAATTGTCCATCATAGGAGAAAACACTCTGGTGTGCTCCCGATGATTGTGATGGAGCGCCACTGTCACCATTATCATTCATCGCCATGGTGGGTCCAGCATCTACACCACCCTGGAAGTTGCCCCCATCATGTCTGATGACATCAGCTAGCTCTTGGAATAGCTGTTGCTTCATCTCAAGAAGTTCATTACGAACACCACTTAGTTCTTGAATTTGATTATGTTGGAAATTTTCCAACATTTCCTTCAACTTCGCACCCGTAACATGTCCATTCTCCAAAGACTTCTCTTCAATTGCATTTTTGACACAATCAACCAATCTTCTACTCTGACCTTCAACGGCTTCATGAACTTTGCATAGTTTGCATAAGAGCTCTTTGATCTGTACAGATTGGCTAATATGTGGTGGGATACCTGTAGCTTTCGTCATCACCCCTTCGATAGGCATCTTGGTAACCAGGCTTTTTAGACGAATGATTAAATCGTCATACTGATGTTGAAATAATGGGATTTTGTTGAAGCAGTGTTGTGGGTTGCTTGATTTGACATGGATAATTGCATCGACATGGTGAATCATGCAGGGTAAACACCGAAGAAGGATATCTTGAGCATTGCCAGACCCAGATAGTAAAGGTTGATAAAGTATATGCATTGTTTCAACAACAGCATCATTGCCCAGTGGATTTGTAATGGTCCAATGTGGGGGTAATGCCGCAAATTCTGGTGTGTTTGGATCAATACCACATAACACTCGACCCAAATACTCGTCACCAGTCTTTGAGAAGTGCCAATATACATCCAGCACATTTCCCATCGACCACTCTCCACGGCGTGCAATCGATGGCAATGATGGCGTAGCAGTAGTGCCAGAAACTGCATAAGTTGCACTACCTTTCCTTAAACCATATGGGTTGAAATGATCGCCTCGGATATGAAGTGATGCTTCTTCCAAATGTCTTGAGACGATGCCATACAATTGCTCCGAAAATTTTTGAGCCACTGTTGAATCTCTTTGCGATGCATTCACTTTAAACAATCGTCCTTGGTGAGCTGAAATGTGTTGTGATTCAAGGGCACACCAGAGTGAAAGCCCTGTCCACCAACAGCGCTTCCAATCTAGATGGTTGGCATAGATATTTTTCTCAGAGAGAAATTCTCCAGCTTTGTCTGCCTTGGAGTCGTCATATTTTCCAATAATGGAATCGGAACCCAATCGAAAATTTCGGAATGCTAATGGTGCAATGGAAGCACCACGTGCCATGAAGTTCCATTGCGACAGCGTCCAGAACCAAACAAATGGATTGTTATCTTCCAAAATTGACCATTCCAGTAGTTTGCCATACAACTCTTCGGTAATGGGGTCAGCTGAAGTTTCCTCCACTTCACCCTTCTTTTGGGCTTCCTTCCATTTTTTCTTGTATGAGCCAAGGTAATTCCCCATTTCAACATAAAATGAGCTGGGCAGATTTTCACCTACCACTTTCGACCCCCAAACAATTGCATCTCGATATTTTTTCATGTCAACAGATGACTTGACTTTGCCATTTGATTTCTGTTCATTCATCATGAGGAAGTCCATGATAAATTTGACGTTTAGGCCAGAGTAACATAGATCCTGTGAGTATCGTTCATAATAGAAGAGTCTTTCATTTTTCATTTCCTCTGGTGAAATATCCCGAATACCACCTAGAGCTTTGTATTCTGGGCACGTCGTTTCTATGTATTGTATGATCCGTCGAATTCTACACCTGTAATCCCTTCGGCACTTGTCATTGATTCCACGCTTTACAACCTCAGTGTATTGTGATTCAAATTGAGCACTAGGAGACAACGCTGCACCGATGATATTTGCAGTATCATCTGTACAGCGCTGTTCTACAGGAACCCTACCACCTCCTCTACCCCCTCGCCCTCCTTGATAAGTGAGATCTACAGCAGGAACAGAATGGTGGGGAGGCCGATGGCCAGAATGACTTCTTGTTCGGCGGTGTTCCATGGTGATTTAGTTGCAGCAAGTGTGTGGTCGTGGTGTCCTTCTGGGCATGCTGGGCCACTGTGCTGAAGGAGATACTTCGCGTGAAGTCACCCGGATTTGAGATCGAGTAAATCAAACCTTTGAGTAACCGGTGTGGTAGTAAATCATGTAGTTTGTTATACTCAAAAAAATTATGAGCTATCCTTTCCAAAAATGTAGATTGTTCTGTTGGATCTTTTCCAAATGGAATGGTCACTTGAGAACAAACACCTCATGTAGAACATGTAACTCCCCTGAGAACGCTGATGTAGTTCATTGAATTCTCAGATTGTCGAACATGAAATCATTTCCAAATGTACTCCTACTAGTCATGCACATCACTGATTCAGTGATCAAAGAAATCGTATGAATCGGCACATCCTTTAGAGTACCGCGCACAGATGGCGCACCCGNATTTGTGTAGAAACAGATTTACGTGGTAGTTCGGAAAGTTAAACCAGGTTGTGGCCGAGCTGGTTTATTTTTCCGGCACTATCCACGATAGCATTTGATCAACACGACAAAGTCGCGACAATACTACTTGTGGTAGTTCGGAAAAATAAACCAGTTCTGGTTTAACGCAACTTCCTGACTAGCTGGACTGTTGATTCTGGTTTATTTTTCCGGAACATCTACTACTAGAACGTCTCTGTTTGACATTCGTAGGTAATACACGTAAATATAGTGTCACATAGCTGGAAAATGGACAAGTCCGAGTCGTGCACCAGGCTCCATTGGCTGCAGGTTTGGGACCATGAGAATCTTATCCGAAGTCAGAAAACCAGCAAGTTTCAACATTACCGGTCTTACAACTTAGAACTATTTGTCATTCCCCCCATTTATTTCGTCATGAGCAATCAACCTGTTGTTCGCGTTGGTGTCGGAGTGGTGGTCCAAGACCCCAGTAAACCAAATAAGGTGCTTTGTGGAATTCGCAAGGGAAGTCACGGGGCGGGGACGCTGGCGTTGCCTGGAGGACACTTGGAGATGTACGAATCTTGGGAGGCTTGTGCCGAACGAGAGGTTCTGGAGGAATGTGGATTGGAGTTGGAAAGTTCCTCAATCGAATTCGCCCATGTTACCAATGACCCAATGCCATCGGAAGGCAAGCACTACATTACCATTTTTGTTGTGGCCACATGCCGGGTCCAAGATCCACCTCAAAAAGCACAAAATTTGGAACCGAACAAATGTGAAGGCTGGCACTCTTATACTTGGCCAGAGCTGCAAAAAGAACAGCAAAGCGGAAATCTATTCGGGCCGCTGAATCGCCTAGTCCAGGAGAATCCTCGTAGAGTCCTCAGCTTCCTTGGGGTAAACTAAGGCGCACAATTATCGACCTAAAATGGAAGATGTTTGGTGGTAAAGTAGTTTTGCCAAAAATATTGTGGGTACGAGGAACAGAAGAATGATGATGATCCCTTTCTCGTGGAATCTGATCAGATTATGGAGCTAAGTTAGTCGCAATAATCCCGGAGGAATGTTGATCTTCTTCTTCAGCCTCGAGTCCAAGATCTTTGAATTTCTGTTGCTGTTGCTGTTGCTGTTTCTGTTGCCGTGCTGTAGTGTTGTACTTTGTATTGAAATATCTACGTGATTTGTATCATCCGGTTTGAGTTGTTCGTAACAAGCGCTAGGAATTCAGGTTGTTTGCAGAAGAGAAGACTGCAAGGCTACCGGCAAAACCAACGACCCTTGCGCTGACACACGAGTTTGTTGCAGAAAGGCAAATGAAGCCGTTGCAAGGAAGCTGGAAGGTTGCCTTCCTTTGTTTCTTTATTTCACACATTCCCATTACGTTCCTTATCGATGCCCAAGCTGCATTCTCTCAGTACTACCCCCAGATACTCAGGAATGTCGTCTCTTGGCATTGTGATATCACCGGCGACGTGTTGATGAGATACCCCAGCCCTTCTTGGTTCCAAGCGCTTGTCATTGGAGAGCTCATTTTCCAAGTACCATACTTTTTTATCGCTGTTCGTGTGATACGAAATCATGCGTCTTGCACTGTCGAATATCCAACATGGTTTCGCACAGCAACACTCGTTTACAGTTCTCATGTCTCGACAACCATGATTCCAATCCTTGCTACGTTCTGGACTAGGGAAGGCATGGTCATCAGCGACAGATTGGCGAGCACAATGATTTACTCTCCGTACCTGTTGTTCCCACTTGCCTTGCTTTACAAAGCAGTTGTGGAAGATATGGGTCCTCACTCAAGTCAGAGGCCGCTCAAGGAGGTATAGCACGTTGCAATTGAAAATTTCACACCCTGTCATTTTCCCCGCTTGCAGCATTTGCAGCATTAATATGATACTCAGTCAAGAACATATGGAGCTCATTCTCGTTGGTCGTATTTTCGGAATCCAACGACATAAGGCTTTCGCCGTCGACGCGGTGGTCGAGGGTGTGCTCGATATTATTGCTCTCTTCCCAGTCATCAGCAATATTTGGGCTGCTGGGAGTTTCCCCCTGCGATGTTTGATATATTCTCATATCAATATTTTCTGGAGGTTCTGTCTCATTTGATTCTGTGGTCGTGCGGCCTGCTCCTGATGAGATTCGAGGTTTCGACCTGAGTACGTGCCTCACCTTTTCTCGAATTTCCCTATCATTGAGCAATACCCAATTTGGCTCGTCCCATTTCAAGAACCTTGGCTGGAAACCATCTATGGGTTTCAAAATCTCATTTAGCGCACTGGTCAACGCTGCTACCCTTCTTGGGTCTTTTGGGTCACTGCTGGTGCTGGCCTCTTGGTAGAGGGGTTTATAGCGCCCAATGATTTCAAGCATGCGCCTATTGCCCGGGTGTTGGTAAAACCTTTTGCCTCGACCTTTCAAGATGTCCATCTCATGTGGTTCGATAGAACAAGCTGCAGGTGAAATTTGAGACGCCGCTACAGCTTCTCGACCCTTCCTGCGGCAACTATTCCTAGTTTCATGTTCACCTGTGGGGTGGTGGCCCGCTCGTGCTGGTGCACTGGACTCTTGATTCTTCATTCCAATTGGTGTTCAGTCGCCCTGGCCTAAGGGCAGGAATGTTTCCGCCACCGATTTTTGAATTGTGAGGACAAAGTTTGCAGTCGGTAAGTGCAAGGCGGTTGAGACCACAGGAAGAATTGCTCCTAAATAAAGCACCACTACAGGAGACGTACTACCGATAGTAGAACGGCGTGGTACTATGACTACCCACCTACTAGTAGTGCATGTTGTTCCAGTAGTATTCTGGCTGCGATTAAGATGTTTAACTGTTTAAAGAGTTGGAGAGTTACAAGTTACTTTTGCAACACGAACATTGGCTCAAAGCTCGCAGAAGTTACCGGCGGCGGCAGTACCGTCGTCCCACAAGCGGGAAGTGGCGTTGCTAAACAACGTAACTGAAACGGTTATTCGTCGCCATAAATAAATACGCACGTAGCTGGCAGACTCATCATTCATTCTACGAGTAGCCGGAAAAGACAATGGCGCGCAGCAGGACGATCTCGCAAGGAAGTGGCGTTTCGTCTTGGTCTTGTAGTTGGCAACATGAGAGGAGACGAGAAACGTTCCAAGACTGGTAGTTTGCCGGCGACTAGCTCGTTTGACCTCCATCACCATACTAACTATGTTGATGCCACCGTCAAGAGTTCCCATTCCATTTGAACAAAAACGAAGCTCGCGACTAAGGGGCAAGATGTAAAGAAATGATGGTTGTCCTCATCCTCCCGAATCTTCTTCCGTTCGAATGGGTGCTGCAATACTTCTAGTGGTACGTTGAGTATCAAAACAGAAACATTGGTATCATGCTGCTGCTAGTTCTTCCCGCCAACTTGATCGTAAGACAAGATGGCAAAGTAGGATGATAGGGGACCGGGAGATGTTCTATATACACATAGATTCAGCCGCAGACAAATGAGCACTAGTACTAATCTGTCAATAATCGATAAATCGAGATGCTTGAAAGAAGGTCATGGTGCCGTCTCTGCATTTGATGGAAAAGACTGCTGCTTGCTTCGAACTGGTTACTTCTTCCCCTTCCACGTCGCACGACCAACTTGTCTAAATGGTGACAAAACCAAGCGGTCGTCAGGACTACGCCATACTTTAGTGGCGTGCACGACGAAAGCGCCGTGTTAGGGGGGGTTGGCAATGGCTGCAGTTTGGAAAGGGCAATTAAAACAGCAACTACCGTCAGAGAGAATAGTATTGAAACAGTGAAGACGTCGTGGAACATGAAGATGATAAAGAACAAGAAGGAGAGCCTTAGAAGCCGATGAAAGCGTGCAGTAGTACAAGGAAAGAATAGCCGTTACTTCCTCATGATGCAGCATGATTGCTACGTGATACAGTTCTCATTCTTTTGCGAGTACGACGAGTACCTCCTGAACTGAACAACCTATAGGTAGTACCTATCTCAAATAGTACCTTTAGAACAGCAGCTTTGTGCTGGTGGTGGTGAGTGGTTGTGGTGGTAGTGCGTGCGTGGACGACAAGAGCCCCCGATCTGAATCATGACTACCCTCGCACTTAAAGTATGGTCGCAAAGTAGAATCCTGATTTAAAGTAATACACGGTAATTACTCCAGCAAGGCAGTATCCTTCTGCAGTTAATAACTGGACCACCAAGTCGCGGCGTCGTGGAGCGTTGCCCGTAGAATGTACCTGCCTGCAGGTACTGCGTGAAACACGAGGCGCTGACTGCTTTTCCTGCAAACCTCCTGCGACTCTTTTACGGACCTCAGCAATCCGAGTGCCGTTCAACAAGTGCTGTATCACAATCAAGCAGAGTGGCAGCAGTAGTTGTTACAATGAGGATTACAAGCTTTAATACATCTGAACATGATGATCTCGTCGAGAAGGACGAGAGCACTGAGGCTGATCAATGGGTACATCAAATACTTGGGAATTTCCAAGATGATGAGATACTCCAGGCAGCCACCAATCGCAGCAACCCTAGAGAATTCGACCAAGGGATTGCAGTACAGATGAATAAGTTGTCCCTGCAGGAACGTGAACGTACCTACGAGGAGATTCATGGTGTATCAGGGGTTGTTCACGAAACGCCAGAGTTGCTATCGCTCAAACTTCTCGAAATAGGAGAAGCCTTGGAGACCATACACCCTAAAGTAGCGTACGACGTCGCCTTGGAGATGGACAGAACTTACATTGAATCTCCCAAGTTCCGTCTTATGTTCCTCAGAGCAGAGCGATTCAATGCGCCCAAAGCAGCACAGCGATTGGCATTATTTCTAGAAAAGAAGCTCAAGTTTTTTGGACGATCGACACTGGTTCGGCCCATTCTACTTGCCGATCTTTCCGATGACGACATAAAGACACTAGGAGGTGGGGCCTTTCAAATCCTTCCATCACGAGACAAGTCTGGAAGACCTATTGTGTTCAAGTGTTCGAACTGCGGGCCCAAGTTGTACACCAGTTTCTTGTCTTATGTAAGCTTACATTGGAGTTCTTGTTTGGAATGTGCATACGACTCGGTCCTGTCATCCTTGCTCACGACTCTTTGTTGACTTCAGGTCAAGTGCTGGTGGTATAGCGTAATATCTCTGTTTGAGGAAGACGAGGAGACCCAGAAGCGTGGATGTGTGGCGATTGTGTGGTGGATGGATTATTTTAGGAAGGATCCGGATGTTTCCTCGGAACTTCGCCAAGAGATGTTTGATTCCTTCACTTGGTTGCCGATGAGACCTTACAATAGCGTTCATCTATGTATGGACGACACTATTACCAAACATTTGTTGGGTAGGGTTCAGGTAGCTATGAGCCCTCCGTCCTTCCGATACTGTTACAGAATTCACAAAGGTATGTCTGACATGGGCAGTGCCGAGGCTTGTTGTATCCACGAATCTCACTCTGTCGTCTTTGAAACACCCACAGGAAGTACCACCGAAGTATTGTATGCCATGCTGTCCTATGGTATTCCCATGGAGGCCGTTCCCGTCACTGGGAGTGGTGCAGTGAAGACAAAGGACTTGCAAAAGTGGATTGCCCGTCGCAAAAGCCGAGAAGCTGTTTTGCTTGGCAACGGTGCCTTGGGTACTTTCAACAAGATTGAACTCCCAACTTCTAGAGATGTCCTTTTAGCAAAAGGGCGACCGTACCAAAATCATCCTGGTAATCAAGAGTACCTCGAAATGGTACATAGGTATCTTGTGAACTATGAAACTACGAAAGACAGAAAGGGGAAAAGGGTCGTTGCGAGTATCCTACTCGAGCAGGTCAAGCTCCACTCACGATTCCTTCTTCGAGATCAGGACGGATGGTGGGTTGAAGCCACCGATAGTGAAGCATTGGATCGTGTTGTCAAAGCCTTCACACATGCTGCGTCAACCAAGAAGAAGGCACAGGCGAAGGATATCATCCGCAAAGAAGACGTATTGGGAAAGCGCATCCGCCTCAGTCCTGAGGCATTCAGTTACACTCCGTCGGCCGTATCATCGGAGGATGGCCTTGTTCGTTTCCAGGGGACGTGTTTTTAGTAGTGTTTTTGGGTTGAGCGCGTTTCCTGAGATCTCCGCCGCCGTTCAGCGAAATGTTGTGGCCTTCATGATCGTGTTCAACCAAGTTCGTATGGTGGTACTCCTACTATTATTACTACATTGCAAGATAGAAAACTTCAATACACTGTGTCATAGCTCGAATTGCTTTGCTTCATTCGTCTAGACCTAAACGTCCACATCTTCCTTTTCTGGCACAACTTCAAGTTCTTCAACCATCTGCACCAAAACTTGAGGCCATAGAGCAATAGAGTAGGCGAAGTCAGCAACCAAATTTCCCTCGATTCCATGTTTGGCGCGGAAATTACCTAAGGAATCAAATGGTGAGTTTGCATCCATGGTTGAAATTGCAAAGTTGCAAATGATACGGAGACACTTACTGCGCAAAGTTGAAAGGAGACAACCATTGAAAAGTACGAAACACCACGCGAAGGCCCGAAGCCCTCTGCTGACTCCTCCCATACATCCAAACAAGACTATCCACAACAAGAAGGAAACTGTGTACATGGCTGTTGCAGCCATGTTGCTGGTTTTGCTCGATTCTTTTGGTGAAACCGCAGAGTAGATCTTGAACAACGGGACGAATGGAGCGAACGTTGCCACGAGGAAGTTGATGAAAGTCTGGGCTCTTGGAGCTGGCATGTTTTGTAGACGAACTGGATGAACATCGCCCAAAGAGAACATGACTTCGAATGCGTTGAAGACACCACCAAAGATAGGAGTCCGGAACTTCTTTCCAGAGTGGTAGAAGTCTTGAAGGGAAACCTCTACTCCACTTTTGTCACTGCTATCAGCGAGACTGCACATGCGGGCAATCGAAAAGCACATGAAAACAAGGAAGAGTGTGAAGGGCAAACCAGAAAGAATTGAAGCAGCTTGGAGAGCAAACAAGGCCTCACTGCCACCGGCGACAAGTAGCGCCGTTGTAACAGCTCCTAGTGTTAAGGCCCAGAAAACTCGCTGGATCCAGTGCGTTTCCTCAAAACCATTTGATGCCAAGTTGTCCACGACCAGAGATCCAGCATCCGAAGAGGTAATGAAGTATGTGGTCAATGCAAACAATGAGAACCAGCACAAGAATGGTCCAAATCCAGTGTCGAAGTCATTCGGAAACGAGAACGACTTCATCACGTTGAACCAGGCCATGTCATATTCATCTGTTGCAAATGCAATATGAGTTGGTTAGCACAACAGCAAGCCTGTAGTAGTTGACCTGGAATCACAACATCAACGTACCGGCATTGAATTCGCAAACTGGAGTTACACCAACCAAATAGTTTGTAAATACAGTTGCTCCGTCGACGACTACATCCTCTTGTGGGACGTCATAACAGTATGTCGACCCCTCAGCCAAATAGTGTTCAGAACTATTGAAGTAGGTCTCGCCCAGGTTTTGCAGTTCCACGGCTTGACGAGCCTGTCGAATGCCTGTGCCACCGAATACGCAAAACCAAACAAGTGTGTACCCGAAGGGTGCCATGTACGAGTTGATGATGATAGAACGAATGGTGCGGCCTCGGGAAATACGAGCTATGAACAAACCAACGAAAGCTGCCCATGCAACCCACCAGCCAATGTAAAAGATAGTCCAGGCATCCATCCACCAAACTTCTGCCGATTTCCCGTCAGTTGCCCGACCTTCATTTTCCTTCAGTTGCCCAAAAGTGTCAGTGTGAAAGTTCAATAGGATCATTGACCATTGGAAGTAGTACCCAGTTTCCTGTTGAAATGGTTCAGTGTCAGAGAACCACATCTGAATTGAATGAACGTGGAACACAGCCAATACCACCAATACTTACCTGGACAATCAGGTTCAGGATGTAGTTCGACTTGTCCATAATGAATACAAGGAATGTGATTACCATACTCATACCCATGCCAAATCGAGAAAGGAACTTGATACCAACGTCGAGCCCAGAAACGACGGAGACCGTGGCAATTAGAGTGATAACCCATATGGAAACGACGTAAACCGTCTGCATATTGTCGTCGCTGATATCACTGTCAATTGCTCCAACCACCTTCAATCCGGCCGCCAACTGAATGGCCCCTACTCCCAGATCAGTACAAACACCGGCAACAGTCGTGACAATCGTGTAACCGTCAGCAATGTCACCAATCCATCCCCAAGCGTATTCACCGATGAGGGGATAGAGGCATGAACGAAGTGTCAAAGGCAGGTTGTAACGGAAGGCAGCGAGACCAGCACAAAGAGCTACCACAAGGTATTGTGTCCATCCCGTGATACCCCAATGGAAGACGGTAAGGTTGACAGCAAACATATCGAGCTCATCCTGACTACGATATCCACTGTTGGCAAACCAGTGAGATTCCCGATGGAACAGAGGTTCACTGACGCCATAGAAGAATAGTCCAGCTCCTATTCCAGCCGAAAAGAGCATCGCAAAGTAGGTCACGTCATCAAAGTCTGGCTTGGAGTCAGGGGGGCCTAGACGGACATTTCCGTATCGGAAGGCAAGCCAAATGACGAAAAACTGGAAGAGGAGGATGAAGAATTAGATCTGCTGCCAATACAACAAAAGGCAGGTAAGCTTGTCACTTGAGTAGATGCGTACCATGAAAGCAGGGTTGGTTCCGATATAAAACCAGGTGAAGAGTTCAGAAATGCGTCCCTTCCATACTACCAAGGTGGTGTTGGCGTTCTCTGGGTCGATCATACACCAACTGATAACACGGAAAAACATGATGAAATGAGTTGTGGAAGNCCCTTCCATACTACCAAGGTGGTGTTGGCGTTCTCTGGGTCGATCATACACCAAGCGGTGAGACCCCATAAGAAAGCAATGGCAAACAAACTTGCGAAAGGATTAAAGCGAATTTGAGAGCCCCCAGGGAGGTAAATCACCACTTCGCGAATGTTGAACTGTTCGTGGTGTTTTACAACCTCTTCGATTGTTGGTTTCTGATCCTTCACATCATCCTCATCGTCGGAATCTACGACTGGGACCTTTGGAATGGTCTCCGGGCTGGTTGCCTTTTCAACACCGTCCATGGTGATTTTGTGAGAATGAGCGCAAAGTCCCACCAATCCGCCCGAACACGAAACACGAACTGTGATGAGCAGTGAATTTGGTAAGTGTGTCTGTTTGTCTGCAAATCACGACGTCAGTTTTCGCGTACTATTTGTCTGCGAAAGGCTGTCGCAGTGCATTAAATGGCTGCGAGTGAACTTGTGTCGACAAGCACCAATCAAATGATATGTGAAGTGACTCTTCTGTGAGCGGAGTAGTCGCAGGTCGCAGGCAGCAGTCTGACGATGAGGAAAATGATCTCGCCTGTAAGCATTTTACTCTCCCACTACCAGGTAGTGGACAGAAGAGTATTGATGACAGCGAGTCGAGTTTCCACCATCATCCGCTATTACTATTGAAGTCATACACTACGTACCACTTCTGCAGTACTAAATGCCACACGTGGTTTGCGGCTTCGTTCGATGCCGAAAGCAAGTGCTCGACAAAACCTATGGAGATAATCCCTACATTAACTCAAATACCAAGGACTCTATTGTATTTCCTTGAAATACGTATTCAAGCACTGTACCAGGTAGAAGAAGCTTTGGGCTTCCATGATTACTCTAGCGTACTACACTGCACTCTAGCACTTCTACTTTCCCGCTGGACACCACAGTAGTGAAGAAGTACAGCCCCAAGATTGGTCGAATCAAGAACTAATGCACCGTGCCTTCATATTAGTATTGTATCTTCATGCTCACTTGGGTATGCCGCACACCTAGGGGAAGTATCTTGCAAGTTGGGTGTAACTGACCCATCCGAAGTATCCATCGCATCGTCTACCTCCATCGGTTCTGCTGTGTCGGGATTCCCAACGAGGAAAGTAGCCGGGGTAGATTCGACTTTTTCATCAGCTTCATTTGTTTCCTCAACAGCGTCTTTGATAGGTTTTTCAGCATTCCGTCGCTGCTCTGATCTTTTGAAGCTCATGTATACTTCAGATAGTCGTTCAATGAGCATCTTGAATTCATCGCGGAAACGAGCAATGTCATCCATCCCAAACTGGAACTCGGCACTGTCCGATATCAAGTCGTAAAAGGCACTACGAGATGTACTTCTGCTTGACCTGTCACAGTACATCCCCGCGTCTTCAAAAGTGAAGTTTCGATTGCGCAATTCGTATAGCGCATATGCGTATCGGCAAACAAAAACTCCACAATCCCAAGTGTTGTCCTGATAGGGAACTGGTAAACGCTTCGAGGTTAGGAATCGTTGTTTACCATGCAACACGTCAAGCGTTTGTGTCTTCACATACCTTTAGGATTGAACATTCGGAAGTAGTCCTGTTGAAATGGCTTCTCGTCGACATCGAAACCGGTCAATTTCTTCTGAGCTCGTCGCCACTCGTTGTTGAGCCAGCATCGAATATTTGCCCCTACCTTTTTCTTGTTGTGCATACGGAGCGAGTCCAAGAAAATCATGCAAGAGAGTGGAGAGTCCTTGTTTTCCTTTTTGTTGTATAATTCACCAATAGCACCAGGATTGACTACCACGCATAGTGACCAATGGAGGTCTTTGTTAATGGGGATAAAGATGAGTTTCTTCTGGAAAAGGCTAATCTTTTTCCGTTCAGTCCATGACGCGACTGCCTCGGGACCTTTGTCCTCAAGAGTGGAGTAAAAGTGGGAGGTGAAAAAGTGGAAGGGAGACGACGTGGCAGGGTTGTCACGCGAAATCCTGATGACATGTTAGCCAATTTCCGCATGCTGTCTACACTCAAAATCGAATTTTGTCCTTACCATTGCATCCAAAAGTCGACCAGCGAATCGTTCAACCATTCGCGGGGTTCCAATCGCAGATAATCTTCCACTCGAAGCGTTACAAAGTGTGCACGATGTCTCGTTTTCGATCCATCTGATGTGACAGTAGTAGTAGCACTTGCTTGTGCCACGTTGTTCGAGGCGACGGAACTGTCATCGTTGTCTTCACCGACTTCTAAGGCACCGCTGGCCTCTGTCAGGCCCTCAGCAGCAGCTTCAATCTTGTCAGGATCACCAGCAAACGGATAGACCAACAGCAGATAGTCAGGACGTTGTCCAACATATGGATTGGGATGATATGAGGACTTGTGGGAAATTAGTGCTTCGCCGTACAAGGATGCGCCACTGGATGGGATGGTTGTGACTTTCAAACCTGGGACCCCTTCCAGATTTTGGACTATCAAACTCAGGTCATCAAAATGTCTGAATTCAAGTATGATAAAGCGCTCTCGATAATCTCTACTCTCCCAGTCGTAGTATCCCATTTTGGAAAGACCATTGTTGACAGTAGGGAAGACGCGCAAGCAAAGAAAGCACTTTCGAAGTGGAGAAGGCCCAGGAATATCCATGTGCTGTGGTGGAGCATAATATGCGCACTCTTGTACTGTAGTGTCTGTTAGGTCTAGTTGAACAAGGGAAGACTTGTTGCTC
This sequence comes from Nitzschia sp. Nitz4, assembly GCA_013372465.1. Classification (NCBI taxonomy): domain Eukaryota; phylum Bacillariophyta; class Bacillariophyceae; order Bacillariales; family Bacillariaceae; genus Nitzschia; species Nitzschia sp. Nitz4. The sequence continues at coordinate 73,063 of WXVQ01000065.1, read as the reverse complement.
CGACGTTTCGTCCTCCATTGTAATATAAGTCTCTTTTCGATTGTGTCCAAGATGGCGCTGCAATCACAAATCTTGACAAGGCTACCGATGGCAATGCGAGACAGATCAAAATCCAACTGTAATCGGTACGAGGGTACATGATGAGTCAAAACTTCTTTGCGGCTTGCACGACCAATACGGCAGCCACTTACACTCTGAATCTCCGTATCTTCCTCTTCGCTGTCACTATCTGCAATTTCAATGACTTCATCAGGCTGGCTTTGTCTCTTTAGCTTGCTTTGTTTGCGTGTGGATGACCTGGTGCTTCGCGATGCACTACTCGCAATTGTTTCTGCCGGTGACTCGTGACGTCTGGTCTTGGCAGCACGGGTTGGAGTCCATTCTTGATCATCGTCCAAGACAGAGCTGTAGCGGCAAGGAGGAGTTTTCAAATTGGTCAAGGAGGCACCAGGAGTAATCTTGGTAGGCTTTTTATGACGGGGTCCTCGTTCTGATGGAAACAAAAAAGGGGGGGGGTGAGGGAGATGTTGCTACAGCAACACTGCGAAGGACGTTACATCGCACATACTCTTGTTGTTGGCCTTGGTGAGGCAAAAAGAACCCGTCGTCTGGGTTTCGCTTTCAACGCCCTCGACAAAACTGCGTAAGAGAGCTGAATCATCCGGTGCTGTCTTGGCCCTGTGAAGATCAGAGTCATCATCGGCCCTTGGGCGAGCAGCGTCTTGGACAATGCTGGAAAGGCTGTCATGGTTGACAGCCCTTTGACGCTTGGCCCGTCTGGGGGGAGGAGTGCTAGAGGCATGAGAGGAAGGTGTTCCTAGAATGGTCGCTTGTAGGTCTAATGGAAGTGAAGAAGTCTTGGGTTCGCTCTTTTCGTCGGGATCACAGCGATAGGGCAATCTCTTGGGTGAGAAGAGGTTGTTTGAAATCTTCTTTGGTGTCATGATTGGGAGTGACTCGATGCTGTCCTCTTGAACTCTATAGATGTTCTTGACAATCCCCGTGGTTGCTTGTTTGCGGGCAAGCACGGAATCGTTGTCACTGGGAAATGTGTCAGTAGATTCCGGCGTCTTGCTTCCCTTGGAGGTAGAAGGAGGACATGCAAAGTTGACCTGTGGGATGGTCCTCTTGGAAAATGATTCCTTGGGTTTGTCCTCGTCGATGGAAGCTGTCTCGTCATCCGACGACGCCAGTTGGATTGTGGAAGATGGGGGATGTGCCTTTTGCAGCGAATCTGATTTGGAAAACGTGCGAGTCCGTCGATTGGGTCGTTGTTCGCTTGTGACAGAAGCTCCAGAAAAGCCCATGGACAAGAATCGAGAAAAACTAGATTTGTCTTCTTCGGGAGAGCCTTGTTCTCGCCATTGCAATATTGACGCTTCTTCCAGAGGTTGCAATCGAGTACGAGGAGATTTGGCACGTCGTGTCGACTTGTCACTGGATTTCTTGAGCGCGGGAATGCTCCACTTCCCCATGGTGACAGGCGAAGTTGCTCTACTTTGTTTGCTTGTTGTGTCCCTTTGTTTTCCTCTTGTTTTCTTTACTCTCCAGAAACCTTTTCTTCTGCAGTTCCAGTATTGGATTCTGGAGATTTTCTCCAATTCCTACAAGGTATTTGGGTCTTCCCAACCACGACGACAACAGCGCCCTCTGCTGGCTCTCGGTCCACGAAAGTCGTGCCGGGACCCTTTCCTTCTTCTACGTGCCCTGGCACGACCGACAAACTACGCGCCCAAAACGAAATAGCGGTCACTCGAGTCAACTGGTGGATGCCCCCTATTCGCACGTGACGTGTCATTCCCAAGGCTCGACCATGACCACCTTTATCCTTCATCCAGCCACACATCATCAAACGACTCTCATGGTGCACCTGTCCCAGCAGCCGAAAACAACGCTGCACGTGCCTTTCACTGGTTCCGTCAAGCTGCTTCTTGCCAACTACCTGGCAAGACTTTCATGATAAGATGGTGCTATCGTTACCCATGAAGCTCAACGTTGTGCTTTGGTCCATATTGGGCTATGCCATCTTTAGCGGGTCCTTTCTTTCGTTACCAGGCCTTGAGGGAATCCAGAGACAACAACGTCCATTCAGCAAGCATCACGCTGTATTCCATTCATCTACATCAACCTTGGTCGACAATGCAACGATGGCCTCCACACCTTCCGTTCCTTCCTTACACGTGGTCAAGTTGCAATCGGACGAAATTTTCATGTGGAAGGGCCATCAAAAGAACTTGTGTCGGCGGATTCGCCAACAACAACAACAACAACAACAACAAAACTCCCAGCCTGTTCTGTTAAAGCTACATTGGCCTTGCCATGAATTGCATCAAAAAAATCGACATGGAAACCTTGTTTTGGGAATTTACGCCATGTATGTGGCCGCCATGGCACATGAGAATGTTTTTTTGGATTTTCAGTGTCAAGAGAAACAAGATTCTAGCAATCTACTAGTTCGTGACAATTCCATGGATAACACAGTGTTTTCTTGGGTACAACATTCAATCAAGGATCAGTGGGGAGCTCTACAGTTGGCTCAGGCAACGAACCTGTATTCCACACCTCCCACAAGGGACTTGGCCTGCAAAGGAATGGGGCGAGTTCCCCTGTTTTATGCTTCCGAATTGTTTCGGTCCGATATGCGTCGCATGGCTCTATCGATAGAACAAGAACATCCGTTGGCTGACGATTCCAAATGGGACCAAGTGGCGATTCACTTTCGTTGTGGAGATATACTGAGTGGCATTGATCCACATGTCAATGAAAATTATGGTATGGTGGCCTTTCGAACTTATCTGGATGCTATTGAATCTTCTTTGATCCAACAAGGAAAAGGTATGGATTCGATAACTACCATTGGAATAGTCACAGCTCCCTTTGATAAGGACTTTCTAAGATCCCAGGATGCACGCCATGCATCCGAGTGCACACGCATGGTGCTCTCTCTGCAAGACTACCTTGTCCAACACTTTCCTACAGCTACGGTGTCCGTCCGGAATGACCCCAAGGAGACCATTCCAGAGGTCTTTTCTCGATTAATTCTCGCGGACTATTCCATTTGCATTCGAAGTACGTTTTGTTTGATACCGACCTTGTCCACGTTTGGCCATGGAATCTTGTTGGATGGAGGGGTAACACGAATGTTCCAACCCATCTCCGATGTGCATTCCAACATTGAATGGTTGGATTCCGCAAACACTCCATACCTATTAAGTCATCAGATACAAGAAATGGGAGTGGGAAGAACCCTTGAATGGTTACGGGGCGACTAGTCATGGCTCGAAGCGTTTCCCCTCATTCTACCAATACTAACTGCACAGAACAAAGATCCATTCTAAAAGTTTCCCTATTTGCTGGGTCGAGATTTTAGACGGCATGCCAAATTTTGTCCTTGTGTCCCGGTCAACAATAACAGGTGTATACAAAGGCTGTTGGGCCTACAGAGCAAAAACATATAATAGAATCCACTTGTACATACAATCAACATAGCCTGCAGCAACTCATTCTCCGTAACAGGCTGTACAGCAATCACATGTTAACGATTCCAAATTGCAGTCAGTCTCGAACTTTGTGAGGTTCAAAAAATGATCACAATGCTCGTCAGCAATGTGCCCAGTAAGAAGATTGTCATACAACAACAGCTCTGTCAAGTTGACCCAACCGTCTCCAAAACTTATGGGTACTGTTCCTTCGAGTTGATTTTTATGCAACCAAAGGTGCTTCCAGTGGTCACTGACTGTTGTGTTTGGAAGTGTCCCCGTGAGCTGCGATTCGTGGAGAATCAAACTCGACAACAGGGGAAGATTCCAAAGGGACGAAGGGATACTACCACCCCAGTCATTGAGCGAGAAATCCAGATATACCAAGTTTGGAGTGTCCCAATCTTGGGGCAATGATCCTGTGAAGGAGTTTGAATACATCCTCCATCTTTCGAGGGACTGCGAAGATATGTACTGTTCATCAAAGGATGTCAATTTATTCCTTTGCACCCGCAAGCTGATCATGGTGTCCCAGTAAGGCAAGTTTCCCTCCAAATCATTGTAGTCCAAATAAAGATGATCCAGGGGAGCTACACCGGGATCTGGGATGGTTCCCGTCAAGCTGTTTTTTGACAAATCTAGAATGCGAAGATTTGGCATATCCATGTAGGATGGAGGGACTGTACCCGAGAGTTCGTTTCCACCAAGACTAATCCATACAAGTGTTGTCAACTCTGCAATTTCCTCGGGGAGTGTTCCCAGAATGTTGCTATCCGCCAAGTCCAACACGACTACGTTGTTGTCTGCATCACAAGAGACGCCGGTCCAGTCACATCCAGGCAAAGTATCGTCAAGAAAACTTGTGCTCCACGTCGCTTCTCCACCGGTAGACTCATAGAGTACACACAATACGTAGCGTTGGATCACAGCTGCCTCACCATCATTGGCGACAGTCAACGCCATTAGATCAGAATGCGTCATCCAATAGCGGCAAATACCTTGTGGAGTTGTAGAGTCAAAATAGTCGACTTCAGAAGAGACTGTTAGCAGCAAGTCGTCCAACTGAGCTGTATCAATGGCGTTGTAGGACGGGCTTGCGGATGGGGGATCTGTGTCTTCAAGAGAAAATCCCGGAGGGAAGGTAGCAAGTGCTGGTGCAGAAGTCGCATCGATTCCACCATCCCCAGGATCAGCAGAGTCGTCGTCTTGAATCGCTTCCGTGACAATGAAATAAATGCCCACCGCAATGGCAGCAATCAGGGTAACCAAAACTGTATAAAAGGCAGACTTTTGGAGATTCCAAGACTTATTATTCGATGGTGATGGGCTAGAGCCCTTGCGGAATCCCTCTTGTTCCTCTCCCTCTTCAATGATAGCGTTGGCATCAGAAACTCCTGAAATCACACTACCAGTCCCCTTCCGGTTTCCTGGCTTTACTGCTGTCGTTGATGTTGGAGATACTGCACCCCATCCAGCTGCGCGCTGATCCTGAGCCACGGACTGGTCTTCTGGGATAGTATCAAGAAATTCATCAGGCGAGACAGGTATAGTAGGCGACGCCTGCATCATCTTCCGTCAACAATATGGGTAGAACACAGACAACCCGGTTTCTCGTCGCTTGTCAGAAAGCTGTGATACAAGGGAGATTCAATCCGAATGGTTCTGTTTTTGTTTCTGGCTTGACTTCGTTCCTCTGTGACGCCCGTTCCTACAATAACCCAGTTCAGCCCGTGTCCGAAACACAACAACGACCACACCGCGTTGTGCTCAGGCCGTATCTCAAAACGGCCAAGCCTATTTTACTACAGGTACGAGTACCGGTAGAGCACTCGTACGTAAAATAGTACGAGTGGAGTGTACGACCGGCCATTGCCCCTTGGGGCCATCATGCAGGCACTATTATTCCGATGTCGCTGCGATCCGAGTGTGACTGAACAAATAAAGAATGGATGCAGCAAAGCACAAAAAGCAACTGCATCGTGGCGCGTCCTCCACATGCAACAATAATATGATGATGTATGATGATGCACATACTCGAAATATCAGGGGGAGCGAAGGAAAGGTTGTTTGGTATTTCCTAAGACCTTTCTTTCATCTATGTCGAGAGGAGCACACACACAACGGACAGCGGAGGTACGAGTAAGCGGACTCTAAAACGTATTCTCCCATTTGTTTTAGCGTTGAGCTGGTAGATGCAGTAATGACAGGCCAAAAGAGAAATTTCTGCCTAGCAAGACGATACACAGCAAGGCTAGCACGCACCTCAAATGGCAGAGGGATGGTACTGGTAGTCTCTTAATGCTGCATTGATTCCTTTCTGCTTCTATTGCTGCAGCATGATTGGCAGTTTTCGACGGAGTGCTGGCAAGTGGTATGTGGATAAGATGACAATGATGAAACGACTAGTCATTGACTTTCTCCCGCGATGGATGACTACTAGATGATGAACCACCCTATACACTACTAGTAGATTTTGTTCTCTGGAAGGGTATCATCAGGCATCAACCCCAACCACGACAAGGTAGGTAGGGAGTATTTCGTATGAAATATATCTAGTACCATTTTACCTCTTGCAAGGGCTGGCGGGCTCGCCCACCCAAAAACCCAACGTAAAAGTCAAAAGCATCCACGAATGAGGAGAGCGACAGAACGGATTGAAAGAGTCCTCACAACAGCAGGATCAAGTTATCAACTCTAAACCATTACTGCTTTACGATAACACAATCAATCTTCCCCCCCAAGTATCTCCGAAATTGAAATATGTTGTGGGGGTCCAAGAAAGACAAAGAAGATCAGAAACAGAAGGTCCAGGGGCCAACTGTTTTTGATGATGCGATGGAAATGTTGATTGGCTCGGTCGTTATTTACATCTTTGCTGAGCTTCGTGGGATGGTTCGTGATGGACAAGTTGCTGACCTCAAACTTGAGGATGTCAGTCCTCCATTGACTGCAGCTAAAGTACTTGAGATCATCCAAAGTCACAAGGAACTCCTTCAAGAACGGGCCTTGAACCAAGAGTATCTAGAATCACGACTCAAAACCCTCCAACAGGTATATGACACTCAACAGTCGCGACAGCAATCCAACAATGATCTTTTCAAATTGATCTTCTCTTTGGGGAAAAATGAGAAAGACACCCAAACAGACGAGAAGGCAGTCTTGAAGCGTTTCGAGGACCACAACTCCACTGAAGAGTTGGTTCACGCCGTTGTCGTTAACCCTCAAAAGAAACGCATCTCTGTGGTCTTCCGAGGAAGCGTGACACCCAAAGATTTCTTGCAAGACGCAAAGTGTGCCCAACTTAGTATCGAAAACCCGGTCTTATCGTTGTTAGGCGGGGGTACAAACGAGACAGAAGAGGACATGCCCAAGAACATTCGAATTCACACGGGGTTTCATGAGTACCTCTTCCATCAACGACACGGTGTCACTAGGTTGGATAGCATTCTCACCGACATCAAGTCTCTTCTACGAGAGTATCCAGGTTATGCACTGTACATGACCGGCCACTCTCTCGGGGGTGCTCTCTGTACACTCTGTGGCTTTTTTGGGGCTTGCGATGATGAACTCCTCCAACTTGCTGCGAACGGCAAGATTGTAGTGTACTCGGTGGCTAGCCCATACTGTGGAAATTGGAAGTTCCGTCATGCTTTCCAAGAACTAGAGAGACGACGCAGACTACAGCATTTGCGGATTGCAAATCTGGAAGACATGGTTACCAACCTTCCTTTTGCGGTTCCGAAGGCTACATTTTTGAGCCCCGTATTGAGTATGGCCCAAGGGGCAGGAAATCTGTACAAACACGTTGGTATTAGATTGCAGATTAGGAAAGATGACAATGGGGTAGTTTCCCACTCGATCTCGTACCCCAATGACCAACATTGTGAAAACGACCAAGAGTATGCAGCGGAACTGCAAAATGCCTTGGATCAAGGGAAAAGCTTGGTGAAAGCATTCTATTTTTTGTGTACGAGAGACTTCGAGACCGTTGAGAAATATCATTCCTGTGATGAATACGAGCAACGATTCGAATCTTGCAGACAAGCATTTCGCGAGAAGACCCTAGAAGACTTGTATGGGGATTCTGCCGTCGTCGGTCGGCTATTTGATGAGAATTTCAAGCCTAGCTCTCAATCAACCATTGGCCTGGCAAGAGTGGTACGTGCATGGTCGATCCTTAATAGGAGTTCCAAAGAGGGTGATATAGACAAGGAAGATGAAGAAGAGATGACCTTGTCCGAAGCAGCACTTGCAAAGTAGGGGTGGGAAAGGATTGTGATTCCGCACAGCACAAAGAATGAAGCGAGTTTCCCTATTACACAGTTATGTAGTCTGAGTAGACAAAACTTGAACTGCAAGGTCCGAATACTCTAGGCTCATGGGGAACCCATCATGCGATAGGATCTTTCCTAGAAGCTGGGCTGCCGTGGAATCTTGTCTCGTCGTTAATATCCTTCGAAGCTCTTTCAACACAAGGTCTGCCCCGGACTTCGATTTGGTCGCAATATCGAATGCAACTTGCTTCTTAGCAGATCCTAAAACTCTGTCACCGATATCTTCAGAAAGCAAAATCTTCAACATCTCACGATCGATGTCAACATTGTTGGGGCTTGCTCCAAAAATTTCCGACCACAAAAGCAACAACTGCGTTGCAACGTGCACGCCGCAGTTTGAGCAATGACACGTTTCCATTGGAGCAACGGTTTCACTACCATGGGTCTCCTTGCCAACTAGGTACCCATTGTTGAGACGCTGCCAAGCTTCGACACGCCTGGAAATCAACATTCGTTCTGTTGAAGCTTCCCGAAGCAGCCCATGGAGACTTATGCAATGTTCGATGTCATCGCGGAGTTCAGCATCATCGATATTCGAATGCTTGGTCGCCAAGTCAGCTGTTCGTCGAGACCCCAGTCGTTGGCGGCCATCCCTATCCGGGGAGTCTACCAAGCTACCCCCTTCAATGAGATCCATCAAATCCCTCTCGTCGTCTACACCATCCAACGAGAGTCCATGACGCCGAATTACAATATCGCCACTCCGACCACCAGCTTCTGAAGTACCGTCGCGGAGCTGCCTCGCAAGTCGAATCAGGTTACGCAACCTGTCGCTAGTCCCAGAAGGACGATCGGGGCTTTGACAGAGTTCGGGGCGCGCCACCAGGCGCACGACTGAGCCAGGTTTGTCAAGTCTATCGCAGTAATTGTCTGGGGTGTTGCCCTTCGGTGGATACCCGACGATAGCACGACCCATATCTTCATCAAAAATACCAAATGTAGTAGCTGCAGTGCCACCTATTCTTCGTATATCACTCTCTATCGCAATCTCCAATTGCTGACAAATTGCATTGAGGATTCCGAGCATTTTCAAGGCACGTTCGCACTCTTTATCGCTGCACACAGCGATGGCATTCGATGCCACTCCTGAAACAAGCTCGAATGAAAAACTACCACTAGAACAATAGCCGCATTCGACACAAAGGAAAGCATCGAGACGGTCATAGTTGATATGCCTACATTTCCGACATTGAAATGCGACTTCACCACAGTTGCCGCATACACCGTGTTCATTAGTGACAACTGTTTGAGGAGGTGACAAAGAACTGTGAGTTGCAGGCACAAAACCAATTAAGTAGGTGCACCTTCTACTTACCCCTTGTGCACCGAGGACAATGAACCAACATAACACCAGTAGAGCTCTTTGATCCGCCAGGTCTTTCGTAAAACTCAGAATACTCGACTTTCAGGTTTGCAGCAGTTACTGCGACGGGAAGAACAACATGAACTCGAGACGCGCCCTTCGGAAGAACAACAGAAGTACAAAGCTCCCAACTTTTGCTCATGTGGTCACTTTTTAGCTCTGCTGCGTCACCCGAAGGTCTTGGAGAGTAGTATAGATTAATGCGCTTGACGTAGCGGCCCTTGGGATCACGGACAGCGATGTAGACCTCACTGACAACGAGCCTGCATTTCAAGGCAAAGTAACTGCAGAATTCATCGCTCGATGATGAATGTTTTAGAGTGTCAAGTCGTGAACGGGAAAGTGGTCCCACTAGTGCTTCAAAGTTTTGCTTACGAGTCGTTCGCGATGATTTTGATGGTATTTTTGAAATCGCAGTGCCCTGTTTTTCATCATCATTTCTCCCTTTTAGAAGACTCGCTCTATCTGGTGATTTCGCAGTCATAGTGCTGTTGCTTGTAGCCAGAGCGGACTTCAGACAAAACGTGCAAATCGAAAAATCCAGAACTCTCTGATTACTCTCGCCCGATGCTTTACTAGAAATGGGGAACCACATCCCATTAGCAAATCCATTGCGAATCGAGTCGAGCTGGCGGACAAACGTATCGAAAACCTCACCCCCGACAAAGTTGACTTGTTCTGGCTTCAGTTCCTTTGCAAGGACCCGTAACAAGGATAAGAATTGTTCGCTTCCTCTTCCGTGTGCACCGATTTCCCCAAAGCAGGAAGACATCAGGCGAAGCAATAGTTCCGACTTCTCTGCACTTGAAAATGAGGTCAAAAGGGAATCACACAAGTTATGGCATAGTTGCCGAATGTCTGCAGTTTTTCCATGGAGTACATAATGAACAACAAAACTCGCGATATCATGTGTGGCAAGGTGCTTCTCGTTAGCGAGCAGAACTTGGTTCATCGATGAGAAAGTTGTGGTAGAAAGGATTGCAAGAACATCAACATCCATTTTCGAGGCGTTGTCAGTTGCTCCATCCTGCCTTGACAAGCCAACTTCAAGCAAACGTAGGACTTGTTGTTGGTTGACCGTTGGGAGGACACAAGCAAGCCAGAACAGCCCGACCGCTGGGGCATTCGAAAATATGTAGTGACATTCGTCTCTACCTACGCAACGACCACCAGACTCATTGTGCCGACTTGAAACTGGTAACGACGCGAGGCAACAAAACTGCCTCCAGTTTTCCTCGCAGCTTCTGACATGGTTCCAGAGGTCATCCAATACCATTCCTATCCGTTTAAAACGACTGCGGTCACAGATACCCTCCAACAACAATTCATCAACTCCGATCAAGTCGCCTGTCCTCAAGGAGCTCAGATCAAGTGCTCTGGCAGACGTCCAGTCAACATTGCATACCCTGCATTTTTCAACAGTAACAACACCTGCCGCAATCAGAGGCGCGGTGTACTCGTACAGCTTTCTCAAACGGTATCCGAAAGACAGAAGATTTCGAACAGAGTGACGAACTGTCTTTTTCTTGGTACACAACAGCTTAAGCGCCTTCCTAGTCATCCCCCTAACTTCCCAAGATCTCCCAAACGAAGTTTCAATTTCACATAGAAGTGAGAACCATCGTGACACTCCTGGCGTCTTGTAGTCTGCCACATGAACAAGTAGTCCCAAGCTTGATTCCAACAAATCAATGCTTTTCTTCTTCAAAGGGGGTATGATTGGGGTTCTCGAACACGTCGCCTTGTCTGTTGGACTTTCCACTGCAATGAGCGGAAATCCACGTAGCTTTTCTCTGCTGCAAACCACTCCATCAGCGAGCTCCAGTTCCTCTTCTTGACGAGGGAAACTGGATCCATCACCTTTCGGAGGCACTGTTTTCCTTCTCGGCGACGATGATGCACCTGAAGCGCCCGTATCTCGTTCCTTGAAAAAAAGAATATCTATTGCTTGGCAAAGTCGTACATGAAGAGGCGAACTGTTGGCGTTGCGATTCCAAAGAGTCTCGTGGACGCGACTTTTCATAAAACTAGAAATGTGCTGCTTGTTCTCAGGCTCAGGCTCGTCGACGTCGTCTGCCCATCGAAAAAACGAGCATCTCTGTCCCCGATCTTTTCCGCAAACGTAGAAACGTCGACCTTTGTTGGCCCCCTTTGAACTGCGTCGGCGAACGGCTGGAATGTTGTGTTCCTGACAAAAAATCGCAGGGGGGCTATGACGCCTACTTTCGCTCTGACTTTTGTCGCAGTTACTTCCCTTGGAGTTGGAATGTTGCTGTGCCCCGCCTTCAATTAGGAGCTGCATAGAATGAATGCACATAGACAAAGTTGCAACTGTATCTTCTGTCAATGAATCGTCCAAAGCCGCTGACAGGCAACAAGCCAGCGATTCTGTGAAGCTCTGCGCACGTTCTTGCTTGAGCTTCTCTGAAGGAGAATTCTGTATTAGCTCTAACAGCAAACGAGTCAGAGGTAGTACACGTGATTGACAGTCAGACCCTCCCCTTCTCAGGGTGTCTGTCACCAACTTGCAAATACTCGAGAAAAGGAAGGATACAAAATCGTCGTACACTTGCGACTCAGGGAAAGGTTCTCCCTTCAATTCATCGAACCGATCAACACTGAACTGAAGCCCTTGGAAAGCTGATGGCTCTTGGCTCGTTGAAACCGTTGATTCAACTTCCATCTGCTCTACCTCCATGGTTTCTAATGCCACTGACTGCATTCGACGAACTTGACCACAGGTGAGTTTTGTTACTTCCCCGACATAGCTGCCCTTGATTTCGACAAGAACTTCAGGTGTGCCTCCATTCCCATTCTCATTGGCGAATCGAAGTGCACTGTTGTAGCAACTTCGACAGAGACTGTACAGGGGTGAGAATTTGAAGAGGTAAAAATTTGGATGGGCGCTTACTTACTCAATGTCAAAAGAATCGTCAAGGATAGTGAAGCGTTCAACTTTCATTGGACAGACTCCACAGCTATCGCACTGGTATGCAACAAGGCTTCTTTCCTGGAGCTGAGAGAACAATGAAGACGTGACATCTGTCCTGCCATGGCGTTCGCAAAAATCTCCAATTGCCCGACATGTCATTTCGTTACAGGGTGTCTCCCCTTCCAGAAATTTTCGCAATACATCAAATGTTGCTAAAACCTTTCCGCTGCCAGTGCTGTGCTTGATTGCGATTTCAGCCAAACATAGGTCTATTATTCCACTTGGACTCTGTAGCAAGTCGTCACACGGGAGACAACGACGCAATGCAGAAAAGATCAAGCGACTGCACCCCACCCCAAGAGGCTCTCGACTTCCTTCGGACGAAACCAGCTCAACAGCATGCAGATAGTCCATAGGATTTTCGCAGGCAAACGCAACAACCTTGCGCAAACAGTCGTGCAGCACTTTTCGAAGCCCATTCCATGACGAAGGAGAGCTGGAAACGTCGAGAAAATGCTTCCCAGTGGTGCCTTGAACTTCGATCAACATGTTGAGACAACCACGAAGGATATTTTCCATGTACAGAACATTTCTCTGTGGAGCATCCGAAAGAGAAACATTCACAAGTTCTCGGACTGCATCAGTCAGTTCAGGATCAGCTGACAAGGCTGTTGCTTGGACAAGATTTCTCAGCAACTGTAGTTGACTAAGAGCAATATCACTTCTCTTCGCTGTGGTGCAATATTTACCTGCAGCTTTCAATGCAAGAGACAACATTCTCGAGTCGCCAGAACTGACATTGTCGAGAACAGAGTCATCCAAACGAGGAACTCCGTTTGTGCGATCGCTTCTGTCAAAGAAAGCCCTCTTGACTTTGACCCCTGCGTCATCCCTACCCACTGCGTATACTTCAATAGAATCAACCGCGACCTCACATGTACTTAGCGGTTCTGGTACAATTGTGAAGGTTACTACTCCACTCCTCAGTCCAACTGTGATCTCTTCGTCCGTTAGAAGTATGCTGTACCACTTTTTTGAGTTAGGAACGATGTCGATTGGTCGACCTTGTACCATGATCCTAGCTGGACTGGACTTGGAGGACGAACCAAAGAGGATCCTCAACCCACAGATGGTGTGCTTGATCACTGACTCTGCAGTTGTCTCTTGTGAAGACTTGGAACCAGTCTTTGAAGGCGTAGTAACAGGGCGTATCGAGATAGCAATGGTACAGCCTTTGTCAGCTTGGCAAGTGAGAATAGAATTGGAGTCACGAGAGAGCTTCGTCTTCAGCTGAAGAGCACTGCTGGGAAAATGTGAGATACATGGAAACAAATTGAGTATGACAACCAACATCTGTTGACTTACCAATCAAAACTCTCCGAAGAAAACAACACATCATCGCTGTCACTGATATTGTACAGAGACTCGAAACCGGTCAATGGAGTATTTGGCACGCCTGACTGCGGTATGCTCGGTGTCCACTTCGATACCAACCACGACGCCGGGCTGTTTTCGTTTGAAAACCTTGGACTAACTGCGTGCGAATATGATTCTCCGTAGACAATCACCTCACCAGTTCTGGTTGTCGTGCAGAGAAACGTCCGCTCTCCGAGCATGGCACCCTCTAACCCTCTGTATTCACAAGGCATAGAGAAAACTCTCATTCCTGTGCCTATACAGCAGGAGTCCAACGGGATCTCTTTAATACGAGTTTGGAACTCATTGAAATCCACAATAAGTAGATGAGATTTGCTTGTGTGTTTGGACCTTGTCATGCATGCCGTCCTGAAATACGCAACATTGGCATCGTACACTATCCCGAGCTCTGTCCAAAACTGAAACAAACACGAATCGAGTGGGCACTGCCCATGTGTCAAATCTTGCAACAAATGGTTGGGTGTCAACTCAAATGATGCACGAGTGTCTCCATCACAGTCCACTACAAAGGCAACGATGCCTCCTGAATCCGTGGTGCACAAAAGTGTTCGACTTTGAAACAAAAACTCAATCTGCAAGAAACCACAAACAGGGGCCAAGGGAGAAGTGGAAGCGTAGGTTTGTGCAGGGAGACCCTCTTTTGTCTCGAATCGCCGGGTGGGATCAAGTACAAGGTCAACAACCATTATATTTCCCGTATCGACCAGCAAGAACAATCTGACTTTTTCATTCCTTGGACATGAGACAAGTACGAAGTCAAGTAGTGACCCGTCACCTGCCAACGAATGCGACATTTCCGGCTCAAAATGAGCGGATTTGTTTCTTTCGACGTCATAAACGTGAACGGTGAGACTTTTGGTGGCAGTAACAAATAGTTGAGAGTCAGGAATCCATTGTGATTTGACAATATGTTCCTGTTCGCCCGCTGAAGGCGAAGCATCAAAGGTTTTGAGGAGTGTCCCCCAGGGTTGATCTAGGACTGCCACCTCGACAACAGACCTCCCCCAGTACATGATGAGATTTTCATTTGTGGGACACAGTGAAAGTCCCACAACGTCAAACCCAACTTGCTGGACTCCCTGTACACAGAGCTCCTCTCTGCTCTTGGTTTCTGCTTGGGCACTTGGATCATATCTTGTCAACGTGTGTGGGCCGATATTGCAAAATAGCAATTCATTGTTCCATCCTAGGATGCACCTGCCGCGACTGTCACACACTAAGAGGGACCTGGTATTGCTCTGTCGGACATCAGATTCCGAACTCCCATCAAGCTCGATATTTCGCTCTGTCAGTCTAGCAGAGCATGAACGTACAAATGGAGCTCCAGGAATTGAAGCGACCGTCAGTGCCTTGGAGTTCCGACTCAACATGCGCCTTTGCAATAGTGTTGGGGGGATCCACTGTGCACATGATTCATTGGCTGCCAGGGTACTGTACTTTGAAAGTAGCTCAGGCTTCGAATGAGAAGCGTTCCACTTTGTGAATTCTTCTTGGATCTGATTAAACAAGAATTGCCGCCAAGCACCTCGATCAGACACTTTTATGAACTCCATAAGAATTTCAGCCGGTACACCGTTGTTGACATTTGCTTGTGATACTTCAGTAGTGTTTAAGCTAAACCCTGGGTGGTGCGGACGTGACTCGAGCATCTCTATGCGTTTCATTGTCTCCGGTGTAGGAGGAGACAAACATGAGCATGGATTGCAATGGTCGTCCGAATCGCTTGGCTCGGCACCACAATCGCAGAAAAATGAGCTGTACCGGGAATACGATACATCGTGTCCTTCATGACAGACCAAGGCACAGAGGGTACAACATCCCTTTTCCCAAACCAGACCGCAGGTGTAGCAATTATACCAATGTTGACCGTGATAGCCACTCTTCTCTGCGAATGAGCATGAAATTGGTAGCTTCACCCTTCGAGAATCGTCCGATAATGTTTTCTTCACAATGTCAGCTACATTTGTTCCGGAATTGCAGGGCTGTTCACGGGACAGAAAATCTGAAAACCGATACAACATAGCCACCCTTTGGGCTTGTGATGCAGTTCCCTGGCCTTGGGTGCAAGCTTTCAACAATTCCACTTCGACTGCTTTCAGATTGCCAGTTAAAGATGATGCCACTAGCAATACATCAACAGCATAGCCGAAGGCATGGTCACTGAATTGCAAATTGTGCAACATATCCAACAGAACACCATGTACGTGTTGGGTGTATTTTTTCTGAACCTGCGGTTGTAAAGTAAGTTGCAGAAGAGTGCAGGTTGAGGCGATGGACTTTTCACTATCGCATATGGAGGAACTGTCGCAACCAAGACAATGTCGAATCCATTTCTCCATCACGTTTGCGCTAAGCTTGCCAAAACTGGCCAGAGCTTCATCACCTATTTTCCCGACCTCCCGTAACAAAGAAATCAACAACAGATTCAGACAGTTCCTGCTTGAGTTACCAATAATGCTCTCTTTGTCTGTCACCAAGCCAACCAAGTCAGAAATTGCCTGTTTGGGATCCACAAAAACTTTCTTGTTGGGGTCAGGCACGCTGCATTTTCCCATTATGGTCTCCACCTCCCGAGAATCCGAAAGGTCGCTTCCTTTCGCCAAACAGTGCTTAAACCAGACAGCGTCGATCCTCGACACCAAACCCTCCAACAGAACTGAAATGGACCTCTTCAACTCATTGCTTGCTGACGACTCTGACAACTGAAGTAGCTCATTGACTCGAAATAAGGCTTGGTGGCTAGTGTATACCTGTTGCATGTTTGAAAATTGGGCGGTATCGGGGAACACATTCCCGATAGCAACAGCACAGTCCCGAAACAGATAACCACCAGAGAATGGACTGCAAACTAGCAACGCCCTAACCAAGTTTTCTGAGGTGTCTTTGGTGATTGAAGAGGTATCTCGACTACTCGTACTCGGGAGGTAATCGTCCACACGTTCACTATCTGGTTCGCAGTAGAGAAATGAACAAGGA
Organism: Nitzschia sp. Nitz4; assembly: GCA_013372465.1. Taxonomy (NCBI): domain Eukaryota; phylum Bacillariophyta; class Bacillariophyceae; order Bacillariales; family Bacillariaceae; genus Nitzschia; species Nitzschia sp. Nitz4. The sequence continues at coordinate 56,542 of WXVQ01000065.1, read as the reverse complement.
TGGGGCCGCTGCCCTTTCTCAGAAATAGCCGCCCGTAAAAGAGCACTCACAGGGACGAGGCTATTGCATGCCACCTCCAAGTTCGACCGCCATATTGCCGCAATTTGTAGTGGTGGGATATTGGGACCAGCCGTGTTCGACGGGGCCTTTGCGGCAGTTTCGGGACAGTGCGACATGATCCCAATGCCTGCTAGAGCCTCCGTGAAGAGAACGTCCCACTCTCCGGCTGCTCGAAGTGTTGCCGAAGAAAATCGTGCACTCGAATCCATGGGTTCTGCTTGGTCGAAGCCAAAGGATATGTCTTGACACCACTGAGCTCTCGCTGCCTGAACTTTTTCACTGAGTGCTGACATAGAGGCATCTGAGAAAATATCAGGTGGTACCATATCCTCTTGGTAGCTAGCCGAAGTCGACCTTAGCTCACTTCGAAGATAGTTCGCAGTTTCGTGTATCACGTATGGGTATGAACTGTGACCACCCAGTTCCATTGCGTGGATTTGATGCTTTCGGCATTGATCAACGGAAGTCTGGATAACTCGTGCAAGCAGGCGAGAAGCCCGACTGGCGCATTCCATGGCATCGGCTGTATCCATCTCGAAGCGGCAGCTTACATCCAACCAATCTGGATGAATAGGTGCAAACCCAAGCTTATCACAACGCTCTGCCAACCGCTGGAAAGCAGTCCAACAGTCTCGTTCGAGTCTTCCAGAGTCGCCAGACGGTGCGCTGGTACCACTGGCCCCAGAGATTTCCCGAGCCCTTGACAAGGACTGAGAAAAATGGTCATTGCCAGCTTTTGTACAATGTGAAACAATGGCCGCGACAAAAATAGGAAGAACACCAAGGAGCACCACCACCGGACCATACTTTTCAGGATCATCATACAAATCTTCTCGATCCATGTTCTCCAGTATGTTGGTGAACAACTCTTCCGCATCGGTAAGTGCAGATACGAGGTATTTTGCTCCCTTCGTATCAATACCAGTGTCCTCGTGGCGAGATCCATGGATGTACCGCAATACATCCCGGAGCTCCAAAATGCGCTTGGGAACATTGTCCGTTGTGGTGTGTAAGCGAAGTCGTTCCGAAGAGATTTCAGCCAAATATATCTCATTGTCGAGCTTTCCAAGCTCACTCCAAGCAGCCAACATCAAATAGGAACCATCCCTTTGAGCAGTGCCCAACCCCAAAGAAAATGCCATCTCGAACAGTTTAGGATCTTTCACGCGGTGGCCCAGAATTTCGCCTCTAAAGAGAGAACCAGCAGACAATGAGCAGAGTTGAGGTAACGCCGCCCGTTTCCAATCTTGGAACAGACCCAAGAAGGTCCGTTGTTGACAATGCCACTTGTTCTGGTGTAGACTATGCGGCAAAAGCACTTCTTGCTGGCCCGCGCTTGAAAACAAAACATCCCTCAATGGCACTCCATAAATAAATAAGTATCGCATTGAGGATATCACCACAACAAGACGCGCAATGAAAGCTGAAGCCTCAGCGTGTACATACAGAATTGCTCGCATTTTCTTGTTTTCGTTTATAATGGTGAGCTGCTCAAGAGCGTCATGCATAAAGTCTTCGAGAATTTTTCTTTGCTTGTCTGTAGAAAGACGACTAAATGCCAAGAGCAACACCTGCGCATCGCGATGACCGAGCGGGATTCCAACGTCCGGTTGCGTAAAGGAATCCGTTTTGGAAAGCAGATGGACGATAGACTTGATACATGCCTTGACTAGGAACATTTCAGCCCCATTGTTGTCCCCCAGTCGAGGATAACAAGTCAACTCTGCAACCAGAAAGGATAGACTTGCAGGAGTAAGTTGCAGAGACCACTCTTTTTTGCGCCCACCAGCCAGTGACTGGAACAAACTCTTCCTGTCACTGTCCGAGAAGACCCCTGTTAGGTTTGCGCTGAATGGTACTTGCCCTCGTCCGAGAACCTGAGCCAGTCTGATATTGCTGTACCAGAGAGCGCGTTCAAAATCTTGGAAGTTTTTGCCGCCTTCCTGAACTCTACTGTCTGTGGCAACGAAACGAGTACCAGATTCCAATGACTGCCTATGAGAAGCCAGAATCGTCTGGTCCACCAATATTCCCAACTTCAGAACCTCCTTGCCTTGCACAAGCTTGAAACCACGGTGAATCGAATGAGCCAAATCCGAAACGGGTCTCTCCAAAATCGTCAGACAATGTACCAAGGCAGTCAAAGCCTCTGTAAGTGCACCTGCTTTTAGCTGGGCAAGCCGATTCTTGTCGCCGGTGACACTTGCTTTGGATACCGTTGCCCCCTTTTCTGTTTTGCGTCGCTTGTTGCCCTTGGATCCGCCTTTACTTGGTCTTTTTCGGGAGCCCTTTCTCTTTGTTGACTTAGTTTCTTCTTGCTCCTCGTCCTCTTCGTCTGAAATCGGAACATTTGTATTCTCGCAGCACAGTGTTGCAATTTGACAAAGCTTGTCAATGAGATTGTATCCCCACGTAGAAGTATCCCCACTACTTGTAGACTTTCCCTCCTGTCCCACGACGCGGAGAAAAAGGGAAAGGGCATCTTCATGTGTGAATTGCGATCGCAAGGTCCACATACCAGCATACGTGTCATTCAATGACAGTGACATGGATGGCCCAGTGTCCATCACACCTGCGTGTGGAGCAGCTGGCACTGGGACGGACTCTGAGAGTGCAAAGAGCTCCTCCAGGTCTTCCGCGCAGTCGCTCCCTCCTTCGATGACCCGAGGCAAATTCGGTGTACAAGATTGTACTTCTTGAAGAACTTTAAAGTGGTGGACCAAAGTTTGAAGAGCAAACTGGGTCAAGGAATAGTCCATTGTTGGTATTTGGGGATGGGAAATCATTTGTCGAAACCAAAGGATGGCAAACACTGTTTTGGCAGTGACCTCATGCTTCACCAATGAAGTCTCCAAACCTGAAATACAAAAGGAAACGACTCTGGCCAAGGACCCCAGCAACGATGACAAGCTCGGAGCAGAGGCAGTATCCGACTTCTCCTTGGTAGCCTCGTCGTAGATATGCTTGACGTACGAAGGGTCCTGTAGAAGGTTTTCTTGATGGAGCTGCAACGTTTGATAGACAGCCCGAGTTGCCCACTCTCGAATATCCTTGGTCTGCCAAGCTGGCGTACCCCTTCCCTTGAACTCCATGAAATCGAGGAGGAAGGGAGTAGCCGGTAAAACAGTCAATGGGGGCGACCGCGACAGTTCCCCTGCACCTGTGACAACACAGAACATGCGAAAGATAAGTTGCATTCGTTCTGAGCGTGTCCACGACACATTATCATCGATGGTGTCTGAATGTGCCAACTGATAGACCATCTCTAGCAAGGGCTCGAACCCTCGAGTGTGAAATCGGAGTGTGGTGGAAGCGAGAACACGGGAAAGGTCACTCCCAGCAGCGGGAGTCCCATTGATCAAAACAGGAATCAAGGCTTGTTTGGAGCCTCCAAACAATCCACGAAGGGACTGGAACAGCGAGAGTGCATCCTTTCGACGAGATGATTTTGGAGAGGAACTGGATCGGCGCGTAGACCGTTTGGAGGATGGAGCAGACGATGCAGTGGTCCCTTCATCCCATTCTTCGCAAGCGAGCACCAAAGCCGTTTCTTGTGCTTCCAAGGAATAAGATTCAGAAATGGTTTCCAAAGATATAGAAGAGTCCATCCAGTCCACTTCAGTAGAAGTTGATGAAGGGTTGTTGCAAGAAACAGTCAGCCGTTGCAGAGTCGCCAAAGCGGCATCAAGAACCATGGGCATCCGGACGTCTTCCGACAACACTTCCGAGGCTGTCTGAACCACGTATAGACTTGAAATGGTAGAGGAAAGTACAATCCAAGAGAGAATGGAACGACTCGCCGAATTGTTCCAAGCCTGCTCGGAGGGTGAGGACGAATGATCCAGCCCAAGCATCTTGGATAGAAGATCGGCTAGGGCAGCCACAATGACAAGCAATTCCGGTGTCTTGTCTTTCTTGTGCTGTTTGACAAGTCGATCCAAGAGCTGAGAAGCCAACAAGCAGTGGTATGCATCCAAAACAGGGCGGTCCAAGACAGGGACACCACGTTTGGGCATTTCCAAAGTCAAAGATGGGTCGTTCCACGCTTTGAGAAGATCGGACCATCTCCCATCCGTGTTGTTCTGGCTAGTGTTTGCAATATCCAAGAGCACCCTAAGAACCTTCCAAACAGACAACGTGGTAGTGGAAACAGCCGGTGCCTTGGGGCTGAAAAGATCAAAGCAACAGTGCATGGTACGGGTGAGATCAAAGAGTGGATAGACTCACAAGAAGCATGTGCAAGGCACTGATTACCTCTTTTTGGAAGCCGACGGTGATCGGGAGGAACTTCGACGTCTCTTGCCTGACATGATGAGCAAATTCAACAACAATGACAGTGACTGGACGTAGTACGAAAAGTAGTGTTTGATCTACAACAACGACACGGAAGGGTCGTGGTGGGTTTGCAAATACCTGTACGCCAAGAAGCAAGCACGGTGGTCGTGTCGTTCTCCACAAAGCGGATGGAGTGCAAGAAGGAGGATGTTCTTCTTGCCACCTCCCTTTGAGGACGTCACGATGATGTCACAAGGGAACGGGGAACGGGTTTGAAAAATTGACTGCATCGATTAAATTGTAACAGGTTCTCAGAAAATTCTTTTGTGCAAGTCACAAACGCCACCATGGCAATGCGAACAATGGGCATTCCTACTACTACAAAGTCCCTGTTCCAATGCCTTTCCCACACTAGCCATCGGTTCCATTGGAAACCACGCCATGCATGCTTCCGTCGATGCTTCTCTTCTCAATCCAGGTTCTCGTTTCCCACAGAAGTCGACACTCTCATTGTCGGTGCCGGCCCGATTGGATCTTCGACAGCCTACCATCTCGCACAATCCCGCGGAGGAAACGGAGAAGGTATTGTCCTTTTGGAAAGAGACCCTACCTATCGATCCGCTTCTGCAACTCTTTCTGCGGGTGGGTTTCGATTTCAGTTTAGTTTGCCCCAAAATGTGGCCATGAGTCTGTATGGATCTCAGTTCTTTCAAGAACATGCCGCGGAAATATCTTTGCAACGACTTGGCTATTTGTTCTTGGCCGCCACTCCTGATGGAGCTCGTCGATTGCAAACAAATCACGCCATACAAACCGAGATCGGCTGTCCTGGAATGAACTTGTTGTCCAAATCCCAACTGCAAGAACAATTTCCTTGGTTGCACGTGGACGATATCGAGTTGGGCTCCCATGGATCTCAAGAGGGCTGGTTGGATCCTTGGGGCTTGCTACAATTGTTGAAAAAGAAGAATCAAGCCATGGGTGTGACTTATCTACATGCAGAGCCAGTAGGTGGCACCATGAGTTTAAAGAGTAGTACTGAGTATGGGGAAGACGATCTTTACTCCTTGGACTCGGTCGACATCTTGGATTTGTCGCCGGCATCTGACAGTTCCGGTAGCGATAGGATCAAGGCTATTCAAGTCCAGAAAGTTGTAAATGCTGCAGGTGCCTTTGCCAATCAAGTGTTTCACGTCTTGACCCGCCAACAGGCGTCACCTGGTACTGATGACGACTTGTGGACCATCCCTGTGCGGGGACGAAAGCGCGGGGTTTGGTTTTTTCATTGCAATGCTCCTAATGTTCCACATGTAGCCCCTCTGACCGTTGATCCCTTGACGGGTGTCTATTTTCGTACCGAAGGACTCGTGGGCAAAGGGACCTTTTTGTGTGGTGTCTCTCCCACCCCCGAGACGGACGTGGATGTTTGTGGTCAGGATAATACGGGCAGCGAAGGTATTCCCTTTTCAGGCATGCCCCCTATGGAAGCGGATACACATTTGTGGGAAGAGGTGGTATGGCCTGCCTTGTTTCATCGCGTTCCGGCGTTTGGTTCCATCAAACTCGTCTCTAGTTGGGCTGGTCTATATGACTACAACACGGTGGATCAGAATGCTATCATTGGGTATCACCCACACGTTTCTAACCTACTATTGGTGACTGGATTTAGTGGTCATGGCTTGCAACATAGTCCTGCTGCGGGAAGGGCTGCAGCAGAACTCTTGGAATGGAATCGTTTCATTACCTTGGATTTGACTCTGTTCTCTCCTGACCGTTTCATTGAGGAAGCTCCCGTATGGGAGGAAGGTATTGTATAATAGCATAGAGTAAGGATCCAACAAGGTTTAGCAGCTAATCTGGTATGTTCTCCACCTACCGGTAGCTTTAGTGGTACGAGAACCGTAGCTTTGGGAATGTCCCTACCTGGAACGATCGACTAGCTAGACTACATGACCAACCATGATGTGGATGGCGAAAAGAATAGACGGGTCTTGTCAAGAACGTCATCACGGACTGGGAATTCCTACACAAATTTTTACTGCCAACCAGCGACGCCACGTCGAACAACATCACCCTCGCGTTGCCGTCATTCTTGAGACACAACCCATTCTGTCAAGTGGTTTGTACAAGAATGCAACAAGGGGAGACACCAACTACTACGCCAGTGATGGCGAAAAGTCTTACAGAAATGAAAAAGCCCGTGGCCTTGTCACTGTTGGAAGGGATTGCCAAGAGTGGAAATGCGAGTGCCATTGTCTCGCAAGTATTCCGCCAGTGGAACGCGGGACAACGTCTTGCTGGTCTTCTCATCAAGTTGTGGCGTTCCCATCAATCGTCATCCAACAAGAGTGGCAATACTTCCTCGGCCGTTCAACCGCCATCCAAGCGACGCCCCATGCGGCGGTGGGGACAAGCGGCGACTACACAAGAACACTGGTTGCTTACTTCCCTCCAGTCTCCTTCTAACGAAGAACGCCGTGTGGCTCTGCAGATTCTTTGTCGAGGTTGTCCTGCGGATGCCCACTCTCTATGGCAGTTAGTAGAACTATTGGTTGCGCTTATCTCGCGCTGTTTACACCCCCGGTCCCTTTCTACGCGGCATGCACCTCCCGATTCCTGCCCCCTCGCGCTTCTTGCCCTTCTCAAACACATACTTCTTCTTCCCGATTTACAGTTTTCTCTGGCCTTTTTCTTTCACCATCGGATAGGTCTGCGGTGGATATCCTACACTCTCTGGGAACAAGTCAATCCTACCAACAATCCTAGTGTTCCCTCCGAGGCCGTCATGGTAGCCTTGGTGGACTTGTTGGACTCCCTCTTGGTCCAAGTCAATCATGCACAACAGGTGGACACCAACCATCGGGATGCGGCTTTCTGGCATATGGAATACTTGTATCAAAAGAAGCTCAATGCCTCTTCCAACATCAGTTCATGGACGCCGCTGGCGTGCCTCTTGGCTGTGTACCATGTGGTGAAGCAGCAACGATACCAACAGGGTTCTGTCGAAAAGAACATGTTGACTCGTCTCAAGCACATTCTCGACCCCTACGCTGGTACAGAAAAGGAATGGGACAGTTTGCTTTCAACGTCTTTCAAGGCCGTTTCATCTGAATCCACCAAGACACTCATGGACACCTTTCAATCGTCAACACAGAAACAGGATGATGCTAGCAACGGGGACTCGAAACCCACTTCACCTGCTGTACGACGCCCTGCCAACCAGGCGGGATCCCCATTGCACCCATCCTTGATGGAACTTTCATCGTTTGCCCAATCACTCTTTCCGTCCCGCAGGAATGCGGATGTTGATGCTGATGCGGACGAGGAGGAAGAAGCCGGGGGAGAAGACGCCGAGGAAATGGATGAAGATGGAGATCGACCCCACCTTTGGTCGGAAATGGAAGAATTTTCTGTGGATGAAAACAACAGGGAAGATGACGAAAATGAAAACGAAAACGATGATGAGGATATGATTGAGGTGGATGAACCAAGTCAGGAAACAACCTCCTCATCGCCAAAGCGCAAACCACTCGATTTGGACATGGAAGACAATGGGTCCATGGATGAGGAAGAAGAGGATGACAAAAATAAGGAAGACAAGAAGCATTCTTCGGAAGATCAAGAAAAGGACGATGACGACGACGAAGAGATTGAGAGTGACGAAGAGTGCGATTCGGATGAAGACGACGACGACGACGGAGATATTATCATTCGTGGAACTGACGATAATGGTGCAGATGACGACGAAATTAGCTATATTCAGGATTCTCTGTTGGATCTGCAGCAGTTGGAGGAAGATGTTGCTCGCGGAGGATCGCAAGGCTCCCGCGGTGCGGGTGCGCCTTCGAGCCCTCACGCGGAAATGCCTGTCAATGCCAAGTGGGCTCCCCAACGAAAGGAGGTATGCCTTCAGGCATGTGCACAACTTTTGTCCAGACAGTATTCGTATTTGTTCCGCAAAAACAAGATTGCTAGGCGTGTTGATGTGTTGCCGCTTGCCGCCGAATGTGAATTGCTAAGTGGGGCACTCAATATTGTCAAACCACCCAAGAAACCATTCAATGCCAAGATCATCATTCGAAGGGCTCCGACACAAGAAGAATTCTTTCGGGGCTCCCTCTCCAAAAATCCCATTTCTTTCCATTCTCTCCGTCGAGAAGGAAACAGCTCTAATGAACCAACCGTTCGTGATTTGCGACAACATATTGCGGATGACTTGCAAATGTCCGATTCCGCCGAGTTGCTCGAACTTCTTGTTGCCAACAAAATCTTGGATGTTGACTTGAAGCTAAGGGTTGTCAACCAAGTTGTGTGGAAGAATCATCTCATCCAGAACTCTCAAGGAAGTTCGAGTGGAATGTCCTCTGGTAGTGTTCTCTCATCACTACTAGGTGGGAGTCGCAGCGGAGGGAGATCCATTGTATCTGCTTCTGGGCTGGGAATTTTCTTTGGCAGAAGTTCACTGGGGGATTCTGGTGGAAGGGGTGAGTCCGGCAGAGGCATTACCGAGGACACTCCAGTTTCCGCTCTCCCGTCCATGATTGTTACATATCGTTTGACCGGCGTGGATGGAGAAGCTACGGAGGATTCTGTGTCTACCCTCGACGACCCCGAAGCACCTTCCACGTCTACCGATCCCGATGAGATAGCCAAACGTATGGAAAAGGAGTTTGGTTTGACCCGACTGTTGACAGACGGAAGAGGACTCTTTTACCTGTTGAAATCGGTGGAGCGAAACATTGCTGACACATTGCGGACCATACGGCGTGATGATGTTGGTGGCGGTGACAATGATTCACGTGAACACTTCAAGAAATCATCACCATATGCTGGAATAACGTTGTTGGAGTGTTGTGCCAAGCTTCCTGACAATCGTAAACTACTGTTGACGTCAAGAGCGCCAACAATTTTACTGCGATTGCTGCTCGATGTTTTGCATGGCCTTGAAGATCATGGGCTTTCTGAAAGCAATGCAACTGCCAAGGCGCTTCAAGAGTTGATTGAAATTCTTGCCTCTGACATGGTATCATCGACTGGAAACAAGGGACCAATCCCTGATGTTGAAGAGGAAGATTTTGACCAAGACTCGTCGACATTACGTCTGCTTTTGGGTGCGATTGAATCTTCGGCATTGAGTCGTTCATTGCGAAACGTGATTGCCAAGTTGCTTCCGTACCTGACATACGGACAAGCTTCTCTATCAAAGGAACTCGCCTCAGAGTTCCTGCGTCATGTGAAGATGGAAGAACTCCAAGATTTCGGGCAAGGTGAAAACTACGACGACAAGGCAAAGGCATTGATGGCTACTTTTGTACATGCCTCGATCAACATGCCAGTGAATGATGTATGCAATTCACTTCGGGATGAACTCAAGAACTGCCACTATGTAGAGCGCATCGCTCGATTTGTCCTGATCGACGCTCCACTTCAACCATCGCCATGGACGCCGGCACTATGGGCTCAATCACAGGAGATCGCCGACGACATCCAGAAGAGTCTACAAAAGCAGTGGAAGCACTTTCTGGAAAGACCTGGCTTGAAGATTGCACTGAACATGCTTATTGGACTATGCAAAGGACATGCATCCACTCAGGTCTTGCTTGGGAGTGCGGCAGTGAATGGGGATCAGAAGTTGTCGCTGCTCGAACTTTGCCATTGGATTGAATCGACTTCTGACTCCACTACCCTTAGAATTGAAATGGATGGATTGGGTTTGATCGCTGAGACTTTCCTGGACGAGGTAGCAGAAGGACCGATTGCATCTAGTGTGAAAGACCTACGAAAGAAGACAAAGGATAGAAAGAAAGAAATTGCCATGTCAAGACGCAAAAAAGCATTGGTGAACATGAATGCCTTCAAGTCAATCAATTCTTTCCCCACTCTGAAAACACAAGATGACAAGAAGCGTAGTTGTCCAGAATCATCGAATGATTGTGACAATCTCGCTAGTTCGAAACGCCAGAAAAAGGACACTCCCAAGGAGAATGTTGCAGCGTCTTCGACAAAGCCTTCATGGATGGAGGAGATGGAGTGCCTGGAGGATGAAACCGGTTTGACTTGTGCAGTTTGCCATGAAGGGCGGCAATTGCAACCGGCGGAGTTGCTCGGTCTGTACGCTTACGTGAAGAAAGTTACAATCCCTTCCAGTCAATGCAACGGGAGAAGCAGTATCGATGGGTCAGTTTTGCTCGTAAATCTACCTCAAAAAGTTCCCACCTCGCTGGAGGGGAGCTATGCCGCCTTAGAGTGGCTTGCACCTGGCCGTGCAGTGGGATTGGAGTTGAAGGAGTCGCCCGCTATATCTCTGTCAAGTCTTGAAGTCGGCCGAAGGCCCGCACATTTCATAACCAGCGTTTCAGCAGCAAATGCAATCCATTGCAGCTGTCACGAAAAGGCCAGACAAGCAGACCGGAACCACCCGAAGGCACCGAAAAGTGAATGGGAGGGTGCAACTTTGCGCAACTCTCGAGTGAAATGCAATGTGATCATTCCGTTGGTGTCATCTAGGAGCTCGAAAGTCCCCTTGGTTGCTGTTGACACTGCGTTAACGGAACACCAGTCTGCTATTTCGAACCTTCTTGGGGCACGCCCAAAGAGCATGCTGTGGACCATCCTGCATGACATCCGGTTTTTGTTGTTGCGAATGGCCTACGGAGAGCCTCTGAATTCAGATTGCGGTGGTGGGTCCCTGGCATCTAACTGCCGATTGCTCTTTCACCAACTCCTAATGTTGGATGTATTCGAAAGTGACGCTCAATTGGACTGTCCAGAGATTGCACAACACGCCCGCTTTCTGAGTGCTGGATTCTTGGGTGCCTGTGCAATAATGGCTGCTGATGACAACTCACAGTCAGATAGATCAAGGCTTCAAAGAGGAATTGCAGACTCGGCAGTGATGGCATGTTTGACAGCCGTCGTTTTCCACAACGGCAAAGTCGACAAGAGTGACGCTTTGGGGGGCGATACACCAGAGAAGAAGTCTCGTTGGCACGTTGGCAAGGAATACTTCTTGAGAGGGTTGTTGAATTGTGCTGGTTTGAGACATGCTATGAGCGTAACCAGCAGTGGGTGTATCACTGGGCGTAGCGGAGGGACAAAGAGCAATCGATTGCCCGGTTTTGTGGATTGGGTTCCAGTCGAAAGCGTTGAACGCATGGAAAACAATTCCGAGAGAAGTTCCGACTCAGTATCCCCCCCACTGTCACTAGATGAGACCGGGGGGAGCAAGGCCAACATTGAAGACTTCAGGAACGTTATCCGACCGATGATAACCATGTATGCGATCATGGACCAACTTTCACGAGATTTCGTTCAGGGCATGGATGATACCAAGGTCGAAGAGTGCGCGGACCGTTTGGTTCTAGCAGTCGAAGCTTGTCACCACAGTAAAAACTTGGAGGAGTTGCTGCACAGGAGCAAGGTGACACTTGATGATGGCGAGATGATAGATGAACTGCAACGGGGCATGATCGCCGCCTAGAGGGACGTCTGGAACATTATCTCCTAGTATATACTTCTTTTTGTACATTATTGTATTGGGAAATCAATGGGTCGCCACCGCGACAGAGTGGCTTCGGTAGTCATGGGAACGCCAACTGATGTAGGTTTGCCAAGATGCCTCCATGGCGGCAGTACTAATCGGACGCAACACAGGCGAAATGACAGTGAAGGCCATCATGTTGTATGGAAACCAAACACAAAAGTCGTTCCTGGTAACTGTTGGTATTTCAGTGGCGACATGGTGAACAACCTCGATTGCGTTCTTGTCTCCCCGCCAAATGCCCCGACTTGTCATTGAGATGCTATTTACAAATATTCCAACAGTTGCAATCTCTACTAGCGACTTCTTCAAAACGGTCCACAACTCAGTTCCCACCCATTTGGCATCCAAGCGAGCGTATGCTGTGGGATACACAATCCCTCCTACAAAGGAGCCGATCACTGCAGCTCCGAATGCTCTACTCCAATCAATAGGTTTCGACAAGATGGCGTCATGTAACGTCGACGAACCCTGCCTTGACACCTCGATCGTCCCTTCCTGTGTATTCTCGAATTCTTGGGCCATCAAATCCGAGGCCGCGCAAAGTAATCCCCCACTTGTTGCATTACAAATGAATGGATTCTTCTTTATGAAGTTTAGCAGCAGAGAAGAGACCATCCAGAAATCGATGGGAATGTAGGAGTTGGGGCCGGGAGAGCAAATTACTTGTGGAGACCATTGGCTTTGCACTTGCACACAGTGCTAGCTGTGAGTGGTGTCAACTTTTCTGATTGGACCAAACACAAACTCGTCCCAATCATTTTTTTNCGACACAACCGACTCAATTGCGAAGCGTGGATACACAACATGATGCTCTATTCTACTAAAGCTCTCTACCACTAGCTCGAATTATAGCGGAAGTAAATATTAGCTAACTTACTAGCCAGTATTGTCATGCACGTACGCACTCCTGCTACTGTACCACAAGAAGGATTCTTCTATATACAGTTGCAACGCTTCGAGGTGGAATGAGTCTAAGCGCAAACTGTTAGTAGTACTGCTACCACTATCCAAAAACAACGCTTCAAGGGATGTAGCACTTACGCGGTGCTCCGAGGTTGTTGGTTGCGATGCTTAGGCAGCCACGCGTTCAAGAAGGTCGGAATCGGAGAAATTCCAAGAGGCAGGGACAGAGGTTCCCTTCTTATCACCGCCCTTTTTGCTTCCACCCTTTTTGCTTCCGCTTTTCTTGTCTCCTCTCTTCTTGCTATCAGGTCCCTTCTTGTCTCCACCCTTCTTATCTCCTCCCTTCTTGTCATCATTGCTGTCGTCATCATCTGGGCCTCCCTTCTTGCTTCCGCCCTTCTTGTCTCCACTCTTGTCATCACTGCTGTCGTCGTCACCAGGGCCTCTCTTCTTGCTTCCGCTTTTCTTGTCTCCTCGTTTGTCATCGTTGCTACCATCATCAGACCCACGCTTCTTGTCTCCTCCCTTCTTGCTGCCGCCCTTTTTGTCTCCTCTGTGTTTGTCGTCGTTGCTATCATCATCATCAGATCCACGCTTCTTGTCTCCCCCCTTCTTGCTGCCACCCTTCTTGTCGTCTCTATCGTCGCTATTGTCTCCTCCCTTCTTGTCTCCACGGCCACCATCACCTCCTGGGCCATGATGATCTCCTCCCTTTCTGTCTTCTTCTCCCTTCTTACTAGGAGGGGCAGGACGATCACGATCATCGTCCTCATCATCTTCATCCTCGTCATCGGGATCTTCAGCAGGAACATTTTCCTCCCCCTCAGGGATGACTTCCTTGATGTACATGGCAGGTTGGTTTTCCGATGGGCCGTGGTGGTGGTTGGCAAAAGAAGAAAGGTCACGCTTAGCGCCGCGGACAGTGCGAGCTTGGGTTTGCTCCAAGAGGAGAGCCATAGCAAAGGCTAGCAAAAGGAGACTGATGGTCGTCTTCATAGTTGCAACTTGGTAGTTTGTTGTTGGGTACGGTACGTACTGGTTGGGGGAAACGATTTGTGTTTTTGTGAGCGAGTTTTCCGATGACCTCCCAACACCACAACCCAGTTTGTTGATATGTGAATGAAGGCATAAGGAGGTCGTGTGAAAGGAAGCATGTGGATTGTCAAAGCGTGTCCGGTACATGTCCCGACCCGTGCTTTCCACGAGGAGGAGGAGGTACTTCAACATCATTACGAGTACGAGTAGTACTGCCAGGCGCTTCATTTCCGTCAGAAAACTGTGCGACAACATTACCGGATTTAGTTCTCATCTCATCATTTCATTCGAAAATTTTGGAGCCAAAAACGGATGTTGTGAATCACACATTCGCAGTTCAGTGAGCCGAGAAAGCAAGTGGGACGGATTGTTGCAGTAGTATCGTAGCTACTCTCTCTGCCATTTTCTCCTTGACGCTCCGAATAGACACGGAACCAAAAATCGTTGCAAACAACACTGGCACACCCTACCAGACTGGTATTGACAGCGGTGACTGTACACTACCGCCAACCGCTTTGGCACAACGGAATTCTCATTCCAATCCTATTTGGGCAACGGGTATTTCGGTACAACAATCGTATTTTCACATGACAACATAATGTTTGCGGCAGTAGAGTCGGAGAACTGGTACGGTATGATAGCTCTAGTAGCTCGAGCTAGAAGTCCCAACAATAGGTTGTGCCTTCCTACGCATACGACATAGAGGGTACGAGTTGGTGGGGAATGATGGACTTATGTGATAGGTAGGTCATCATGGCGTAGAAGAATACCTGTAGATGATGAAAATCGCACATCGCCAATGCTCCACCCATCCACCATCATCTCAACATCGGATCCATCGATTGCCTCCGGTGTTTTCCAACCCTACAACCTAGAACCTTCAACCACCAACTCTCACTACCCTTCCTGAATGCTATGAGGGCATTGCAATGGATCATCTCAGAATAGTAGCAGTAGCTATGGATAACTGGTCCATAAGGAGTCAAAACTACCCGAGCTAGTAAGAAATACTCCTCGTCCTACGGCGAATACACAACCAGCAGCTCTAAGAATGTCATTTACAAATATCATCTATCCTTGTTTGATTCACACACTACGAGTAGTCTAGATAAGAAGAGTCAAATTCTGGTTTAGGCATCCTTCTTGGAAGTGGACGACGACAAACCAACCATGACCCAACCACCAATCATGAGAATCCCTCCCAGTGGCGTCGTGGGACCCAACACTGCCTTGGGTCCAATCCCCAAACACAACAAGTAGATAGATCCCGAGAACATGGTAGTTCCCAAAGCCATGAGATTGCCTGCCATGGGAGTAATAGCTGAACTCTCGGCCATGGTTAGAATCGCCGTAGCATGGAAGAGTTGATAGACAGTGGCGGTTTGCCAATTGGCAAGGGTGCCTCGTTTGACTAGAATATCTTTGAAGGCATGCGCACCAATGGCTCCCAAGGTGACTCCAGTGGCACCCAAACAAGAAGCGATCTTGCGAAACCAGTCGGAGGAGGAAGGAGGGGATGACATGTTGTTGTCTTGCTTTTTGTTGGGGGAGTATACGAGTACAGTGAAGGGAGATGGAAGATGGATCTTCCTGGAGATGTGGGTTTGCAGGTCGCCACACATAAACATATCCACCCACAGTACATACAAGGACATAGCACAAACGCGACGACCAGATCCAGACTTCTGGCCGCTTGTCCTGGACGAAAAAGTCTGGCATCGTAGCGGCAGCAGCACTGCAGCCGGAGATATCACGTGGAAATGTACGGCGTTTGTTGCGGTACAAGGCCAGGAAGGGAATCGGACAGGTTTGGGGGTGAAAGGGTATTGTTGTCCCTGTTAGCCTGGATCCATCCCAATAGAAAGCCCAGAATCAGTGGAACACACTCTTCTCTACACAATGGACAGCTCGGGTCCGCCGAAGGCTGGGGAAAAAACAACGGCTGACAAGCCAAGCTCCTTTGCCACACCTACGCCACGTGGACTCCTACCAGCTACCACGAGTACGGTTGCCACGACAACGACGGCTAAGAGTACGACTCCATTACCGGCATCTACAGCACCATCTTTGCCACAAACTACTCCAGCCCCGGCGTCAACCATGCCGCTACAATCTGCATCGACAACTGAGACGACGACGGCCGGAAAGCCGCCCGTACCAGTCATTGTTCCTGTGCCAAAGGCGGTTCCCAAAACTGCTCCCCAGACAACTCCTCTCCAGACTTCCACGAATCCAAGTACGAGTACGAGTACGAGTACGAGCACCAACACGGGCAACGATCGAGTCAGTGTAGATCCTCCCAAGGCTCCTCTCGTTCCTCTCCCCTCACAGTCACAATCGCAGTCACAGCCTCAGCCACAAACGCACGCACACAAAATGCAGCCCAAAATTGTGCACAAGCCTCTTCCTCCCGTTCAGCGCCCGCCTCCCGTTTTACCACCCAAACAACCTGCTAAACTTCCCGTTCGTCCCGAGGTTCCCCCATCACATCCACCGCCTCCGCCACCAATTCTAGATGAACAGTCCATCCTGGAGGAGCAAATCAAACGCAAGAGAGCACCTCTCACCGATCTTTACGGTCCATACATTATTCCTTCAGATACATCTCTTCAGGACGCTCGTCTCCGCCTCCATACTGCTATTGAACAGACACGACAACTTCGTAGAGCCTTCACTGATCGAGTCTATGGAAAATACAGGGTCTGTTTGCAGCCACCTGAGTCCACGCAAAATATTCTGAACAGGATCCTTTCGGACCCGGGCAAGTCCTCGGCTGAGTTGCAAGAAGAATTGACATTTCTCAAGGAGGAAAAGGAAATTGAAAAGAAGGAGGCTCTCAAACTCAATGCAGAATTGTTGGCTGTACAGGCTGTAATTCAATCCGCGTCGGGAGCACAAGATAAAGACAAACCCGCCGATACTAGCAGTGCCGCCCCGGCAACTCAGCCAAAGGCAGATGCTTCTGAACCGGCCAAGCCGGCTGCTCCATCCACGGCTGCATCCACTGCTACGAACACTCCCAGTCAACCACCATCGACCACTGAGCCTGTTTCTTCCTCTGCCGCTGCTGCTGAATTTACCAGTCCACTCGCGGCCATGAATGCAGAAAATGCGGAACAGTTAATGTACATCTCCGTCGGCCTTTCCTTGATCATTCTCCCAGAACAGTCCGTAGAGGGTATCGACATGTCGTTGTACAAAGATCGATCGCCCACGCAACCCAACGGTCAACGTGTTCGTTCCATTAGTGCGGCGGCAGCTGCTGCGGGTGAAGTCATGTTGGAACGAGCCCGGAAAGGTTTGGTTATGCGAGATGAACGCAACCGACGAAAGCAGTTGGCAGCATCCATGGCGGAAGATGGCTCGGGCACAGAGCAGGCAGATGTGCAAAATTATTCCAGGCTGTCGGTCTTGGCGGCTTCTAAGAAGACGCCAATTCCCGTACCTGTCCCGACGGTTTCAGCCTCTGCCAAACCCTCGAGTGTGCCTCCACCGGACGCTCAGAAAACTCCAACACCGTCCACTGCCACTCCAGCCAACAAAGCGAGTCACCCGACCACTCCCAAACAGACAACTTCCAAGAAAGCGGGCACCAGTTCATCTGCGCCACATACGTCATCCGGAAGTAAGCGCCCAGCCACAAAGCCTTCGCCTGCCACTACCATCCCAAACGCAAAGGCCTTCAAAGCCAAGGTGCAAGCGACCATGTCCCTTCAAACATTGCTTAGTTTGAACCCAACGGCTGAAGACCTCCGCATGGACGGCAAGTCTAGTGCTGCCACGATGGCCCTCATGGAGAGAGGAGTGGGCACGCATGCGCAAAACACAAAAGCACATCAGCAGCAACGCCTTCGACACCCTCATCCCGAGAGCTTGGGGGGCCGTCGGCGAATGCTGCAAGGAAGCACTAGTACTCATGCAGCTAGTACAACCACGCCTGCCGCTCATGTCGACAAGCTCCTGGACCCTGCATATGCACAGCTCGATTTGCCTCCACTTCCCACCACCAAAGAAAGAAGGACTCGGAAACCCTTGACGTCCTTGGTGACAGATCCTGAGAAGCAAGGGAGTCTCCGGTCCAAGCGAGCTATTACAAAGGTTTTGAACCAATTTGCAGTTGATCCCGACTCGGAGGATGGTCGGCACAAAAAACGCCGGGTCACCGATATTGGATTGATGTTTGGGCTTCAGTGTAGTAGCGAACCAGACACGGATAGTGTCTTGGATAGAACTTCCATGGATCCCATGTTGGCCTTTCATGTCCTGGGGGCACTGGGATTGACCAATAGATGTCACTCTGAGAGTGATGGGGTTGTCCCAGATGAACATGAGAAAACCTTCCCGGTGAACTTGAATTCCGATCTCTTTGAAATAGCAGAGAAAAGGTCCATGGGGGACGACACAGGGGTTGGTCGGCGTTCCATCCGAAAGCTGAAACAATTGCACTCCAAATTCGTCACAGAGCGTCGTACTTTGTCAGGGAAGTTTGTAGATGGAAACCTGTTTCTCAAAGCTCCAAAGGATGATACTGGTGACGCCTCTGATGCAATGAATTTGGATTCGGCATCAGAGGAAGCAAATGCCCCAAAGAAGCACCCTCCTGCAGCCACCAATAGTGCCGTTGCGTGTGACAGCAAGACTGCCTCCAACCCCCCAGCGATGCAAATCCGTGGAGGTGGAGAGGCTGTCAGCGATGACAACGAGACTCGGAAAAACAGCGATGGCATTCAAGCTCCAGTGAATACCCACAGGGATGGCTCGTCCACAAACGGAGCTACGAAAGTACAGCAATCAGGTTCTGGTGAACAAAGCAGTAGCCGAAATGCTGTTCCAAACCAGCCATCGCCTGCCAGGCCTGCTGCCGCCAACCAGAGCCCTGGTTCTTGGAGCGAGGCAACACGGCAGAACATTATGATGATGAGCTCTTCTAGTATGCCAGGGGCATCATCGATGATGCATCAACCGACAGGGCCCCGGAGTAGGGCTTCCGGGCAAATGGCCAGTATGGATCAGATGCATCCTAATGCGATTCAGTTGGCCAATCAACTCCGTCTCTCAAGAGTTCCGCCTCAAATGCCTCGAGGCGGAAACGAGCTGGCGGAATACATTAGTGGTCTTCATCCTCAGTCCGCCGCGGCTTACGGTTGGTCATCAATTGGAGCTGCTTCTGCAGCCTCAGTTGCATCTGCGCAGTCCTTGGCAGCACTGGGCCTCAGCCCACATAGGTCAGGCATGGTCAATTTCCCTTTGCCGGACCGCACACAAGCTCTTCTTCGTGACCAGCATAACGTGGCAGCTGCACAAGCCGCTGCTGCCAGACGACAACATCAACAAGCCCTCGCTTTCTTATCTGGCGGACGTGGTTTCCCCCCCCCCAATTTTCCACCCATGGGTGGGGCAACGATGAATCCATCTCAAGCATATAGAGGACAGCAGGCTCCGGTCCAGTCTCGACCCCCAGCAAGATCGTCGACACCCAAACAAGGACCAAAGGCTGAACCTGCTGGTTCAGTAGGAACCCAACAGGGAGATGTGAAAAAGTCAGACCCCAAGGAATCCACTCATACTAAGGTTCCAAAAGTGGAGAAGCCCCAATCTTCTGTTGACACTCGTCCAGCTGAGAGTTTAGAGAAAAACCCGTCTGTAGATACCAACAAACGAAAACCTGAGAAGGAAGCCACGAGTCAGCCCGCAGAGAAAAAAGCTCGCACCGAGACAAGCAAGTCAGCAGGGAATGAAGAAAGTGAAGAGCAGTCACCATGTAGTCCTGTCATCCAATCAGACTCTAAGAAGCCTACATCAGAAGAACCAGCAAGTCACATGCCCCCCACTGAGAAATCTGAAAACCAAGTACCAAAGAGTGATGTCAAGAATGCGGATGACACTTCCAATTCGTCACATCCCAAGAGTGCCGTTGAAACCAGCGCGCCTCCGCCACAGGGTCTTTTGTTCTTTGTGCCCCCCGCACCAGAAGCTCTTTCAGCGGATGCTGCAACTCATGTGCTCCACGCGCGAGGCCACGAGGCCTTGCAAATGGCAGAAGCGAGCGATGCTTCTGTGGATTGCTCAGTCGTCTTGGATTACATGCTGGCTGTAGGTTCTGCTGTACCAATCCCCAAGGCTCTTGTTGCGAACACACTGAAGGAAAAATTGAACGCTCCCCAAACAAAGGGACACAGTGTTGGCAATTTCCCGCAAAGTGCCAAGGACATCATTGTTGCTTGTATCAACTTGACGCTGTGGCGACACCATGACGGTTGCTTTCAGAAAGCTTTCGCCAAAAGCGGTCGCATTGATGTTGACCCAGACTGCAAATGGCTTATATCTGCTGCTGTTGATCATGCCGTGCATGCTTTATCGGATGCTCTAGATTCAGCAAACTTTAAGAGTGGGAGTCCACTCGCGGCCGCTCTGGCGGCATCCAAGCTGAAGAACCCCTCACAGAAAGGGCCTCACGAGAAAGAAGACAAAGCCAGCAAACTTGATATTCTTGTTGGTTCCATTGCATCCAAGGCACTTCTGAGTGGTTTTAAACTCGATCCGTCAATGGACTCGATTCTGTACAGCTTTAACGATCTCCTGGATTACCTGGATGAAACCAGAAAATGTGCTTTGCAAAGCAAATCACAGGAACGGGCTCTCTTGGCTGCTTTGATTTCTCGAAGAGCAACAATGTCATTGCCATTCTCCCATGCTTATGTAAGCTCAGTTGTCAGAGCCGGAGAAGCATTGGGGCATGGCGAATTTTTCGAAATGGTGCAGAACGAAGAAGTTAGTGTATCGACCATGATTCCATACGATGTTTTTACTGACGAAACTGGCGCATGGGAGGATCCCTGTCGGCCCAGCACTGGTTTCACAGCAGGACTGACTGGCGATGACCTTATGCGACGTGCTCATGCACGGGCGATGATACAAAAGTCCCTCAAGAAGCTTCAAGACCGCCACAACATCAAGGGAGGTACTTCAAAACCAGGAGCCTATGTTGATCCGCCAAATACTGGTTCAGCAAGCTCGGATGCAGGAAAATCTGGCTCAAACTCTGGCGGTTCGACCCCGAAAGGTTGGCTCAAAAGGAGAAACTCATTCTCTGAGCCTCCCATTCAACATGGAACTGGGTCTGCACCGGCCACGACCTGGGCGTTGTATGAGCCCAAGCACGTTTCTGCCCCACTGTCTTGGAATTCTGAGCATGTCGAGAATTCACCATACGGTCGTCACAATTCAGCAACCAGACCCAGGTCTTTGTCTATCTCCCAGTTTCATCTTCAGCTCAAAGCGCGTTCGAAACAAGGCGATAACGCATCTCTATCGAAGCCGCCCGACAGTCCTGACGACGAAGGCTCGAAGAAACGGAGCACTAGGGAAGTTCCGTGGGTGGATGTAGCCGGAATTTTCCAGAGCGTCAATCTCCCAGGGTCCTCGTCCAAGACGGCCACCGAAACACTAGCGCCTTCAAGAGAGAAGATCATTGTCGCACCATTCGTGAAAGAAGTCAAGCTAGATGATCTCGACTCACGAACTGACTACGAGTCAGATACAGAGGAAGACTTGAGTGATGCCGCTGTCTTAGGAAGGCACCAGATCGTGCTTGACAGAATGAAGGAACACCTGAACATAGTGCTAGAAGCACGGAAGAAGAGTCAAGAGAAGCGTAAGAGCAGATCAAGTAAGACATAGAGAGTAGTTGTCCTTGCTATGGGGAACACACCTCTCGGACATACCGTATGAAACCACGTTAAAACATGGGTCTTGAACCTTCATTTCCTGTCACTCCGTAGTCTTCTGCACTTCGGCTGCCTCCTCCCTGTGGATGTTGTTCTCGACAATATCGTACCATCCTCCATCGTCCTCCGACGGGATGGCAAATTTGCAAGTGTCACACATGCCAGTTATCACTTAACACAATTGCGTCAGCGACATTTTGTGGCCTGTGACTGACGAGTCCCCAGTCCCCGGTCCCCGGATGGGGCCTCGAGATGTTTTGACGTTGCCAACGTTCCCGCTGCGCCAGTTGTCGGATCTGTTTGGTAGAAACAGTAGTAATAATCAACAATAAGTCGACATTGGCGTATTAAAACAACAAGAAGGTCCATCAGGGTTAGTCTCAGTCAGAAACATGAAAGAACAAAGGAGAAACAAGGAAGTACACAGCATACACCGAAATCAATCGGGCGGTGGCTGACAATAGCTTCCTTGTATCCTTTTCATACACATCAGGAAAAAACCTATCACATACCTTCTTGGAAAGTCTGGTATAGCTTGTGGTGTGAAAAAGCATAAAAAGCGACGCCCTTGAGCCAATGGCAACCCGATGTACATCGAGATGCCATCGCAGCACCTCGGTAAAGAATGAGCTCTCCTCTTCCTCTGCGGTTGGCGACAGCGCCAATCCCGCGTCACGTGCAGTCAGGAGTTGAAGAGCTCCTCACTTATGAAGCTGCGACATAGGGAACGAGTTGCTTGGTGGCTACTACTAGTATAAGGTGGTGGGAAGGAGAAGCACTCTGGAGCTAGCGTCCAGTATCCACGGTAGGTAATAACAGTGTGATAGCATCGTGGTGAAAGAATCCCTACCACAAATAAAATAAAACTGCAAAGCTACGACATTGCTGCAGCCTACTAGTACTCCCTCAAAACACCGTTGACAGAGTTTGGAAAAACTTCTTCACCTATTTACTATTGCTACTTTCATTTGCCTCTACAATCTCCATGAGTTCCTCGCAAACTGCTTTCAAATCTTTGTTTTCCTTGATGAGTTTTTCTTTCTCATCGACTACACTTGCAAGTGTTCGTTGCACAGACCGGCTGGTAGCCTCCGCCTGCTCCAACTGCTCCTTCAGGTGAGTTTCTGTCTCTTTGGCCTTGTCTAGGTCACTTCGATATTGCTTCAATTTCCTTGTAGCATTCAAATCACTCGTTGCAACTGCTGCTTTCGCTTGGGTGAGCTCTTCCGAGAGTTCCAACTCCCTCGCTTCTAGCTCCTTCCTGGCCTCTACAAGCTGCTTTTTCACGGCCTTCAATTCCTTTTCCAACTGCAGGTTACTTGCTTGTGCACCATCAAATTCATGCTTGAGCTTCTTGTACATACTATTCGCATGTTCAAACTGAACTTCAGCGCGTTGTATCATCTCCTCCCGAGCTTCTTCGCACATTTTCTCTCGCAGCACTTCTTCTTGTTTCAACGCCAAGGCATGTTCGGCGTTGAGATTTTGAATCTCCTTTGCTTTCCTCTCGAGAGTTGACTCGGCTTCTAAGAGGCGCTCCTTCAACGATGACACTTGAGTAGTGGCGTTGTCCCTTGACTGGCAAGCTGCCTCAAGACGTTGCTCAGCTTCTACAATCTCGGCACTCATCGCCTTGATCACAGCTTCCTTTTCGTTGACAAGAGCCTGCTTGGCATCAAACTTCTCGTTGTGTTCCGCTTCGACCAGGTCAAGCTGCTTAAGCATGTCATCAATCTCCCTGTTGTGTTCCTCTCGAATCTCGCGAATTCGCCTGTTGTAATCAGCTTTATCCGATTCAGACTTCGCTTTCAGCTCATAGAGTTGGTCCGCCAGCGCGTTGTCGCCGTTCTTCATGGACGCCTCAAGTGCTTTCAGCTCCTCATCTGCCTTGGCTCTTGTTTTTCGGGTAACTTCCTCAATTTCCTCTTGGTGCTTCGAAACAA
This sequence comes from Nitzschia sp. Nitz4, assembly GCA_013372465.1. Taxonomy (NCBI): domain Eukaryota; phylum Bacillariophyta; class Bacillariophyceae; order Bacillariales; family Bacillariaceae; genus Nitzschia; species Nitzschia sp. Nitz4. The sequence continues at coordinate 33,056 of WXVQ01000065.1, read as the reverse complement.
TCTCAGCCAACTCAGCCTCGAGGCTTGCGATCTTGTTTGTGAGAGAAGCATTCTCTATCTTAGCACCATCCTGCTGAGTTCTTAGGGTCTCAATCTCTTCGGTTGAATGCGACTTTGCAAGTTGTAATTCTTCATTGTGACGAATTTTCATGTCTTCCATATCCTTTTCTCCAGCTGCCAAACTCTCCTCCTTCGCAACAATATCACGCTGGAGTTCTTCGAGTCGACCTTCGAGATCCTTGATTTCAGATTCCTTGCGTTCGATTTCCTCTTCATACGTTTCTTGTTGCAAGCTCAACTTTGTTTGAAGCTCGTCTGCTTGCCTGGAACTTGTGCGGATGATTTCAATCTTCTCGTCTTCAAACTCGATTCGAAGCTGCTCGAGCTTTTTTTGGAGCTTCTCGATTTCAGCCTGGGAATCTTCCTTTGACTTGGTATGAATTGCTTGCCTTTCTTTTTCAAACTGTTCTTTCAACTCAGCAATTTGAACCTTCAGGGCCTTTTTCTCCTTGGCATGTGTCTCCACCAGCAACACCATTTCCGTTTCGAATCCTTTCTGTAGCGATTCAAGTCGTTCCTCTGCCTGTGCAAGTGCTTGATCATGGTCGCCCATCAAAGTTTGTCGTTGTTGCTCTAGCTCAACGGTGTGCTTCTTTTTCAATTCCTCCACCTCCAGCGTCAACTCCTGAATCTCTTGCACAGACAAATCTGATTGCAGCGAGGCCTTCTCTTTTTCATGTTCTTCTTTCAGGAGGGCAATTTCTTCAGTCAGTTTTTGTATTTGCATCTCTAGGTCCTCGCGAGTGAGACCATCGGAATTGGCAGTTTCCAAACTCCCTGCTTCATTCTCAAGATATTCAACGCGTCGTTCCAAAATGGAGCGTTCAGACCTCAATACTTCCAATTCACGTCGAAGAGCCATTATGGTTTCAACCTCCTCACTCGTGCTTCCCAGTAGTTCCACAGTGAGAGTGTCAATCTCGACCTTTTGATCCTTCCCCTTCTTACGTGGGGAAAGCATCAGCTCCTGTTGCATCTTGTTAAGGCGTACTTGCATTTCGCTTTTTTCTTTGAGGTCTTCTTCACGAAGGGTTCGCAAGGTTTCAGCCTCCGATTTGGCTGCAAATAGTTCTTCGTGGGACACTTCACTGCAGAATGAGGCATTGGTGAGGCTGGATTTTGCTTCCTCTAGTTCTTGTTGCAAAGCTCCAATCTTCGTGTTAGCATCACGTAATTGTACAGCCTCTTGCCGGCTCCTTTCGTCATTCTTGTTTCGCCGCATATCCAACAATTCCTGCAACTCCTTGACCTTTCTCTCTGCAGCTGCTTTTTGCGAACGAATAAGAATGACCTCCTCCATTTGCGAAGAATCAACTTGGGAGCGGTAATCGTTGACTTGTGCTTGCAACTCCGAAATTCGCACGTTAGCATCCTCGATGGCAGATTTCAGGCCTGACACTTCATGCTCGTGATTGGCCTGAAGCAACTCCAAATTTTGTCCATCCATCGACATGCTCTGATTCACTTCTAGAGACTTGACTTGATTCTGGCTTTGCAAAACTAGGCGCTCGAGTTCTGCGATCGTCATGTCGGCTCTCTTCTTCTCTTCTTTGAGGGATCGAACTAGGTCCATATCGACTGGTTGCTGTTTGGCGTTGTTGGCAACTTCAGCCTGAAGCTCTTGAATTTGTTGATGCAACTGACTAAGGTAAAGCTCCTTTGCTTGATCATTGGCCGTCATTTCTTCTTCCATTTGCAATTCCAAAGCCTGAACACGAGCTTCAAGATTGCGTTTGAGTTCCGTTGAAATTGAAAGTTGGTTTTCCAATTCGGCCATCTGTGTTGCTTTGTGAATTAACTCTCTGTGTTTCTGTTGAGTCTTGGTCTTCTCTTCACGAACCATTGACTCTAGCCTCTCGAACTCTTCCTCCGAGTCAATTTTCCATTGAGTGCCATGTTCTTGGAGTTGCTTCTCCATGGTGGATTGCAGTTCATCCAAAGCATGTTGGTGCCGATTCTCCAGGAAATCCTTGAGGTTGGCCTCTGCCTCACGAACATATTCCTGAACTTGCTCCCAGCTGTAGGAACTCTCTGCTTGAGGCTGACGAAAGTCATCAGGTAAGAAAGCCTCATCATCGTCGTCATCGTCATCATCTTCTTGATGCTCATCCTGTGATTCTGATACACTTTGTGAAAGTGCCACATGGCGCATCAGCTCTGGTTGAGGACTCTCTGCGAGAGTTCGAAGGGGTTGTGGCTGGAGTGATATGGGCATGGGAAGATTGTTCCTGCGAATATTGGGAGTTTCAATGAACGAGCCAGGGGCCTTCATTACCCCCTCCGTAGGACGGGCTACCCGTGATGGAGTAGTTTGGTTGAAACGATTCTCGTCAGTGGAAGATAGAGGCATTTGTGAATTGGAGTTTAGAATGGAAGTGATTCGGTTTTGCCTCGAATCGGAGAGCGAAGAGGACGAAGAAGTTGTTCGTTCGAGACCTGGGTTTTGGCCGAGCAGTCGCCTAGGAATGGTGGGACTATCTGGAGCGTCACCGCGGGATTCCAGGTCACTAGAAGAAGGAGCAGCGTCACAAATGGAGCTTGGAAGTTCGTCTCCACTCGGACTACCGCTGGTACTGTTCGAGTCGATGGGTCCTTCCAGAGATGTTCCAGAATACACAGAGTCCTTTTCTTTCTCCGAAGGCCCACAGAACAAGCGCTTGAAAAGCTTCTTGCCTGGAGTCCTCAGAAGAGGAGTTTTGGATACCTTGCTGGTTGAAATAGAGGGACTGGAACGTACGGAAGCTGTCGAGTACGGCTTTGTGGGGGTAACGTCCGAGTTGGTATCAGACACACCAGAGTTGTAGGATTTCGTTGTTCCACCGAAATGTCCGTCTCTGCCCATTGTGGTTGTCGACTACTGGAAGGCTCTCACTACTGCAAGCCTTGTTATCTACTTCTTTTTCCTGAAACGGGAAGAAGGAGTTGTTCTTGTCTTTCTGTGATGTCGGGATGTGTAGAAAGTCGCCCAACAAAATGTTTGCCTTCTTGTTGTTCGCAGTAGTTTGTGTGTGCTCAACCAACTTGGCGGTTATTTTGGCCATCGGCAAGTTTGAATGCTCTAGATGCGACATTTATATATATATTCACCTATGAATAATAGTTCAATATGCAGGACTAGATTTTTGGTTACACACTCAAGTTCTTCAGGGAATGGCTTTGGTGTAGTCGGATGAGTCGTCATGGCGGCAGTCGGCAATCGTGGAAGACGAAGAAAATCGCCAACGGGTCGATCAGAGATCACGCCATCATGGAAAATATCAATCAACTTGCGAACTTTCTTGGTGGAAAAGATACGAACCGATTTCCTTCCACTTGAGTCATATGCTGACACCCAAGAGTAATGGCAGGACCACAGCAAGCTATGCAAGCAAATGCGCTGGTGGAAACCAAGGCTTACGCCTGGAGTAACATCTTCGATTCACTCCCTTCTGCCCGATGTGAGGAGTATCTGTCCGACACAGATTCATTGAGCTCTCAAGACGACGATGTGACTCCTGCCTTGGTCAGTGTACATATGCGAAAAAGACGGACCCAGTCTTCCACCATGGGTCTTACACTCATCAACCCTACGCTTTCGACCTTGAAAATCGCTCGCATCGACTCACAAAGCCCCCTGGCAATGCCCCCTTGTCTGCTACGACCAGGTTGCATCCTCCAGTCCATCAATGGTGAACCCAGTTACAACATGATCCCCCAGGTGGCGTATCGTTGCATTCAAAATAGTGTGGACGATATTGTTTTGGTTTTCCACAACCCGGATGGAAACTCGGAGTATGCCAAAACAGTTGGATTGTTCTCTGAGGAAACCACGACTTCTGACTTGGGAATGTGTTTGAAACGTGTCGACGACAAACTTACGATTCAAAGCGTCTCATCGGATAGTTGGCTTGCCAAATCCAAGTCAATACAAGCACATGATTCGTTGGTATCCATCAATGGAAAGCTTTGTGATGCATGGTCGCCAAAAGAAGCAATGGCTCTGATGTCGAGAACTCCAACTTCAATTTCCCTAGTTACCGACATTCCAGAGTCTCGACGAGTACAAGTTACTCCAATCATTGAGTGTGAACCTGTAGATACAGAAGACACCAGTGACTCTGCAAATGCACTGGAAGCCTATGACTTGGAGATTGGGTTGACTGATGAGGATATGCAAGATTTTGTCGTGGCACGATTCATTAGTATCAGTATCATGGTGGCTACGTCGGACTGTACAGAAGGGCTAGTTCTCGAAAATCGTTCGGGCAAGAATTTGACTATTGTCGAGGTGCCTACAACAGGTCCAATGGCAAACTCACCCCTTCGCCCAGGTTGTGAGATATTATCCATTGGCCTTGACAATGCCACCCGCATGATGCCAGCTCGAGCGCTCAAACTCATGCGAGACATGAGCAAGACATCCTTGAATATGATTGCCATGAATCGAAATGGAGACCCCACCTGCGCGCATTCTTTTGTAGCCAACAAGGTCCCTGGATCTCCCATAGGGGTTGTGTTCGGAAGAAAAACGATGGCGTCCCCCATTCGAATCCTTTCGGTTGGTCAAGACGGCTTGTTTGCCAATTCTCTTCTCAACGAGCAGGACGTGGTATTGTCCGTCAATGGTATCCCTTGTGAGTACAAAACCTCCATTGAAACTGCTGAGCTGGTTCGCCAAGATCCAGTCTTTGCCTCTGTACTTGTCAAGCATGATAGAAAGTCCGCAGTTGTGCTAGGGTCTCGTAGAAACCTGTGTGGACTTTCCCCTCATGTCAAGTTTTTGTTTCTCATGCTCATTGTCATGTCGCGGTTGCTGGTTGGAATCACTATCAAGTAGTGAGATTACCAGCAGTGCTCGAGTGCATAAAATGACGTGGGTATCCCATAAAATATTATAGAATGTTTAGGCTTTTTGTATTGGATCTCGAATTCTCAAAAGCTCGAAGCAATACCTAGTATTGGGGCAGTTGTCACAACACTCTTTTGGCGTTTTGATTTATCTTTCTATCAAGGAATGAGGATGGTACATAGCCGCAGTTCTGTTTCATTGTGGCAGTCGAATGTGGCAGTCGAATCAAAGCTTCTCGTCTCAGTCGTGCTAGCCATGACGCACGCATAGGAGTCGCATTTCCCCAGAATCATGCTTGATTTCCTCTAGACACAATGGTTTCTAGCAGAAGCAGCAAGACAGAGATAGCACAACATCCAATTGTCGTTGCCACAGCTACTCCTCTGGATGACGCTGTCCAAACTGACCTCCCATGCGCAAGTTATGTACGAGTGCTGCCACCAAGAACGAAACCCAAGCTAGTTTTTAATACCACTACTACAACTAGTACAGCACTCGTAGAACCAGCAAGAGTCAGCATTCACATTCTGAGTGCTTCATCTCTCCTACTTCCTGGTAGATTGGGGCTAACACTTTTCAATCCAAGTCTCGAAAACTTATCGGTTGTCAACATCAAACCGAGTAGTCCATTGATAAACTATATCCAACCTGGCTTCCTTTTGGAATCATACAATGGGAAAGATGGTACACATGCGATTCCTCAAGTAGTGTATCGATTTTTTCAAGAACACAGCAGCGCTATCCACTTGGTTTTCAGCAACCCCCAGGGAGATGCGAAGTTCGTCCAGGTCGTAGGTCTGTTCCCCGAGTTCCATTCCTCTACCCTTGGGCTCACCTTTCAGAAACATCATGAGAATCTTACCATCGCAAAAGTTCAACCCGGCAGTTTGTTCTCGACTTCGTTGATTCAACCCAGAGACCAAGTTGTTTCTATTAATGGGGAATCCTGTGTGGGCCTAACGGTGACTGAGGCTGCCACACTTGCATGCCAAGATAGGAACCGGGTGTCGATTGTTACAAGAACCCTTATTAAACGTCAAGTGCAGGTTGTTGGTTCCACTGCAGATCTACCGAAAGTATGCGGAAAAGTCATGATCACTGCAGATGAGATTGAGGATATCGACTTGGAGGCTTGCATTGAGGAGGCATTTGACGGCAGGTGCAGAAGAGCTCGATTCATCAGTCTACATATTGTCTCATCGACACCTGTCATGATGGAAGGGCTGGTCCTTGGAAATTCAACTGGATCCTCTCTAGAAGTTGCCCAAGTACCTAGCGAGGGACCACTTGCGAACTCCCCGTTGAGGGTTGGAGTTGCAATATTGTCCATCAATCACAGAGCGACTTCACACATCAAACCTGCCAAGGCATTGAAGTGGATGCGGGGTTCTACGCGGCTATCTCTGATCGCTATGGACTTGGCAGGTGATCCCGACATTGTTGAGGCGGCCGTATGTAAGTCTCCTTCTACTTCAAGTGTCGGATTAGTTTTTCGACAGCGGACGCCTCTTTCCCCAGTCCGAATTCATGAAATCCGCTCAGATGGCCTATTCGTCAACTCTGTGCTGAACCCAGAAGATGTAGTCTTGGCTATCAATGGTATATCCTGTGAATATACCAAACCCTCGGATGCTGTTACCCTTGTTCAACGTGACTCGGAGTTCACTACCATCGTAGCAAAGCCTGAGCATGCCTTTGTCATTGTTCTATCGAAAACCCAAACCCAGAACAAAGCCCAATCCGCTAGGTCCTTGACATTCTTGTGTGATGTCATCATTGCGATTGTTTGTGGCATCTGTTTCGTGGTGTTTGGTTGAAACGGACGAAACATGAGCATTTGACCATTTCCAAGGAATGGGCTCGCCCGACATAAGGACGATGACAAGCTTCCCTTTGAGTACATCATTTTGTAGACTTCGTGTAGATGATTCCTAACTATTGTACAATATCCATAGCCCCTCTAGATAGCTTCGTTCAGGCAGTGCTGCTGCCATCGGGTTCGAGGGCCTTCCGAATTAACTCGGCCGTGCCCTCCCGCAGTGCTTGACCACACTTCATTACAGCCTTGTCGTCCCCAACTTCAAACCACAAATGAGACACGGGATCCTTTTGTAAGAAACGTCCGTGTTTTGCCCGAACAAAGTTACAAAGGTACCTGGCGAGGGCTCCCTTGTCACCCTTCGGGGCTGTGCAGTAGTGCATGCGATACATGCTGACCAAAGCTCGGAACCGAATGTTTCCTGGATTGGTGTTTGTCAAACCACCCCGTCCCAAAAGAACATCATGAGGGCCAATGTTTTCAATCAAGTTTTCCAATTTGTCATCGCCAGGTGTATGTGGCATGCGAGGAACCTTTGTCAGCTCTCCCCAAGATGTTGGCGGCGTATATTGTTCGTATCGCACCTTGGTGGAAAAAACTCGGGGAGTTCGGGTACGGGACTTGGTTCCGGTACCCGAAGAGGCAACATCATTGCTCTTGGCTTCCATGGGCTTGGAGTCAGAGTCCTCGCTGCCACTGTCGGAATCATGGTCAGACTCCTCGGATTCCGTATCCCTGGAAGGTGCAGCTGCCGCAGGCTTGGTAGGGGTTTTGTTCTTGGACGTCCCAGCATCATTAGGAGCTTCCTTGGGAGGGGGTCGCATGGTAGGGACTTCCATGGCCTTTCGGAGTGCATAGGGGAGTTCCTCGCCGGGCTTGGGTGTGTGGCCCAAGGATGTCGCGGCAGCAGCTGCCATACTCCTTGCCTTGAAGAGCGCCTCGGTGTGATCTTCGGACGGAGTAGCACTTCCCTCTTTATGGGCGGTCTTTGCCATGGCAGCCGCGGCTTCTAGGGGCATGAGACCATGCAATTGTGGAGGCACTCCCCAGGGCGCTGCCCCTGCCAAGTGGGGAGGAATATCGGCACCTGGATAGGGATGGCTGGCAAGCTTGAGATGTGCTTGATAGTTCAGCATGGCTTCCATTTGCAAACGACGTTCTCGGTCGAGGAGCACAACGTCACTTGGAGTTGGCCCCAAGAACCCAGCCAATTGTGGCGGGAACCGAGGCGCCACGTCTGCAAACAGCGTGGCTTGTCTGGCAATGGCAGCTTGTCTGGCGGCTGCCAATTCAGGATTGATTGGAAGAGAATGCGGAGTTCCCATCATTTCTCCCGACGTCTGTTGAATCAAATGGGGAGGGTGTGGCATATGCTCTGGAACTGTATGAGGGGAGGATGTCGACTCGGTTGAGTTGTCTACGGTGGGCAAAAGTTTGCGCTTTTTGGGAATAAAATCAGGCACATCTGTTTCACTGGCGTCGTCAAACTGGCCATCGACAACCGGATGATCCTTGCGTTTTCTTCCAATCTCTGTAAGAAGTCTTTCCATGCCTGTAACAGCAATCGTCTGACGTTGCTGCTCTTGTGGGGAAACAGCGTTGGGCCGAGTGTTGGTGGGCACTACTTCTGGTTCGGGAGTCGCACTATTGCTGGCAGAGTCTTTGGGAGACCCTCTTTGCTCATTGGCTTCTTTAGATGATTCCTTTGAGGTATCAGCCTGCGAAGTAGCCGAAGCCTGAAGTCCTAGAAGACTCCAAACAGCGTCTTTGTCATGGACTTCCCCGGATGACGCTTTCTCTGATGCGGCTGTGCTCATGATGGTGAATTGAAGAAAGACAAGTCGTTTTTCGTGGCTAATAGAGATTCGAAGTAATGCCAATGCACAACGTGTACAAAGTAGTATAGATCTTATGAAACGAAGTGTGTTTGCGAGCTGGTACAGAGAGTTGCAAATGACCAACAAGGAGTACCTAATCCTCGTTCACGGTTCACGCCACGTTCCTTCCTCTGATCTGTGGCTGGGTTTCTGCGCTGGACGAACGGTGAATGGGGCATTCCCACGCCGCTTCCCCTCCAAAACTCCACCGGAATAACTCAACAATAGGTAGCTATGCAGTACATAACCTACAGGAAACCTACGTAGCAAGTCTACCATGGGTACCGGATTCGTATTTGGGAATTGCACCAGTAGCAAAGTAGAAGGTGATGGTACGAATTTGAGTGATATCAATTCCGCCATGCACGATCGGAGGAGGGCGGCGGCGGCACGCATCAACAACCATGCTTCGCAAACGGTAGCGATGTCACCGTGACTCGAAATACTTATGGAAAAAATTGCATCTATGCCTAAATCCCAGTACTACACGCCCAGAGGCCACTCCTCCACCTTTCTCGAACCATCAATGGAAACCGAGACGCCACTGAAACACACGGCTCCATGTTACACTACCTCTAGTCTACCTATACTAGCAATCCTGTCCCTTTGCACACCGTTGAGTATAATCATTCTATAGCTTAGGAATCTTGGAGGGAGGACCGCCCATGTCTCCCAAGAGATCATCCATATTGTAGAGGTCATCATCACCGCCACCGGTTCCCAATGACTGCGAAGCAGCCAGCATCATGGCCTTTCGCTTGATACCCTTTTCTCGTTCCGTCACATCATCCTCTTCCGACTGCTCCGTCCGGAGAACACGCTTTTTCAATGCAACCCAGTCTTCGATGAATTGGTTCTGGAAGGTTGGTGTGCCAGCCTTGGCAATGTGCGACTTCATAAACTCGTGTTGGAGGACCGACTTGGCGGAAATTCTCTGACTGGGATCCAGTTGTAGCATTTTACTGATCAAGTCAATGGCTCCAGTGTACTGTTCTGGGTTGCTGTCCCGTAGCATATGTGTGAGAGCCTTGGCTACACCTGGTACATAGCGTTTCGCTGGTTTCTCATAATATGGGAAACGAACTCCATCCTTGTAGTTGTCCGATGTCGGCGTTCCCACGAGTTTGTAGATGGATAAAAGGGTCGACTGTCGATCCTTTCCAGAATATAGAGGCTTACCAAGTAGCATGTGGCAGAGAAGACAGCCGATGGTCCAAATGTCCGTAGCAGGAGTGAACCGGGGGGAGCCCAGCAGCATTTCAGGAGGTGCATAAATGTTGGACAGAATGTCATCATCGTCGTCGCGCTTTTTGCTGTGTTTGGAATCCTTCTTGCGATCCCTGGCTGCGCGCAAGATATCGATCTTCTTGTCGTCTTTTCCCATCACCGTAGCTCGATAAAAGCTACTAAACTTGGCAACACCACAATGATCCACAACAATCTGATCCGACTGGAAGCTTCGTAGAAGAATGTTGTTCGAGTGACAATGGAAGAGCGCAGACAGCAAGTCATGCACCCAGGATGCAAAAATGGTTGGAGTTATGGAGAGGGCATCGGTGCTAGACTCCTTGGACTTTTTCCTGGACACAAACCGTTGCAAGACAAATGGTGTTGGCTGAAATACCAGATGAGGCCCGGTGACCATGTGTCTCCTTCGTCGCTCGTTCGCAGCTGCAACTTCGTTTTCCAAACTAGTCCTTGTTAGGGAAAAGATATCCTCGTCCAGTCGTTTCAAGTCCACCGTACTGGAGCCAGTAGGTGTGGGGCTAGTCCTGCCCCCACCAGCGGTATCGCTTGGAAGTCCAACTCCCACAGGCAGAATGAAGTTGGGATGGCCCTGCGGAGCATTCACGAGACCATGGATTCGGAACAGCAATTGGAGTTCTTGGAGTGCCCCGGCCGAGAACCCAGTCTTCCAGATGTGACGAGCCTTTCCATTGTGCTTGTCATTCTTCTTCTCTTTGGCATTTTCCCTCTTGGCTACCTTCTCGGTGGGCCAACGCTGGAGAGACACGGCTACGAAACTATCGGAGACCGATGCACTGATGCCACTGTCACCAAGGATTGTCTTCAGGGTTGAGAATGATGTAGATTCTCCTTGTTCGAATTGAGCAGCCAGTGAAGCCAGTCCCTTGAGGATGTCAGGGTCTTCACGTGAATGGAACAGTTCGCACAGGGATCCTGATGGACTTGGGCCATAGCTGGGAGGAATCCACCACCGAAGACCGCAGGCGCGGAGATCTGACTCCTTTAACTTTCCCGGAACACAGCTCTTTCCACCAGTTCTCCTGCCATAGTGTGATTGTGTTGTCTGGATGGCATTTCCCCATCCATCCGAAGCGTCAATTTGTTGCATTTGCATGAGGCCAGGGTCAGCCTTCGCTTGAATACTGGATTGGTTGATCAAAGGATTGACACCGATATCCATTGCTGTCAGCTTGTAGTCCTTACCCACTACTTCTTCAAGCAACTTGGAGGCCATTGCAAGGCCTCGCCATGAGCCCTCAAGGATAATCTTGCAATTTTGTTCATTACAATCGAGCCAGGCCGAGCATGTGCTCTCGGTACAGATCCCAGCCAAGGCAGGCAGGATGGATTCATCGACAACCTTCTGCGGAACTCCAACAAACTCCCTTCGTAACCTATTGGCTTGTTTGAGGTTTTGGTACCGCATCTCATACTCAGAAAGATTATCCTTTGGGAACCCCGTAGAAGTGAATTTTGCCATACTGTCAGCACAAATTTTGCAGATGTCTCGGTAACGGTTTTCCACGCCTTCTTTACCATCGCGAAATGCAGGGTGGGACGAAAGAATCTTCCCAAAATGACTGGCTTGAACTGACTGAGAAATCAACTCCGCTGCCCGAGAGACCTTGAGAGGTATCAGAGATAGAGCCGAAAACAGCTTGGTCATATCCAATCCTAGAAAACCTGCAGACGCTGTATATATATAATCCACCCCATATGAGAGCCACAAGTCTGCCCCAGCCCCAAGAACTGGCACTGTCGTCGAAAAAGTCTGGATATCCTTGGCCATCTTTGGATCAAGTTTTCCAACATCAATAGCGGTTGCCAATACGTGATCAAACCCCTTCCAAAAGACATCATAGCTGAGTGATGTCAGAATTTCATTCTCAGTTGCAATGATCCTGTCTTCCCAGACGAGTACCTCCTCCTTTGTTGAATCAAAAGTTGTTCCTGGGTAGAACACTTTGTAAGCAGCTTCTAGAACCGCATCAAGTTTTTTCCACTTGGCCATCTTTTGCGCCTTGTTGGCAATGAAAGCACATGCTAACTCGATCTCTCTCAATTTCAACTGCGACTGAGATGCGTCCAGGACAGTCACAAAACGGTAGAAAATGACACAGGCATGCGCCGAAATGCTCCTGGAAAGACCAAGGTTTGTGATAATCTGAGAAATCTCCAAGCAAGCTGTAGCACAAGCCCGTGAATCTAGTACCAGTGACCGCGAACTCAAATGACTCATTCTCGCGGTGTTAGTCACACTTGCTTCTTCGGATGAAGAGACTCCTTGCGTTGCTGCGCTCCTAGCCAGCGACCAGTCACGACCGAACATCCAGCTTTGTTGACGAATTGCATTGTCCCTGTAAAGTTCGATTTGTAGTCGAATAATTCCTTCGGCCAATGCAGCCCTTTCGGAGGCTGATATATTCGATGGCAGCAGAGATGCAGCTCCCGTATTTGGCGGCGCTCTACCGTCAATTCTGAGGTGATCCCTCGTCATCGAATCAATAGACACAGAAGCACCAGAAACATGGCGCACAAACTCAAACAATTCTCCCCCATTTCGTACCATCAATGGCTGATACGAGCGATCCGCCCCCAACCACAAGAACTTAACTCCTTGGCTCATTTCTGCAGCCCTTTGCTGAACAGCAGGCCAAAGCTTGGCAGCATTTTGCGGGTCGCATCCAAAGTATATCTTGCGAGGTGCAGTTGGCGAGGCCTCGTTCACGAGGCGGTTTGTACTGTCGACTCTCCCCTTGTCGAAATCAGACTGAACCCATACCACACATTTTTGGAGGGCCTCAAATGACATGAAAAAAGGCGACCCCCGAGTGAGATCTTCACTCGCCGTTTGCCGCAAATCGGCGACACCGGTGTTCGTGGTGGTTGGCCCCGTTGAAGGACCATTCTCCAACAACCGTGAGAAGTCAGCATTGCTCAGCTCACCAGCCAAAATACCAAGGTCTAGATACACTCCTTGTGCATTCTTGGGCGATTGGCACTCGTCACAGGCATTAAGCAACTGCTTCCAAACATGTTCCTTCGACACTTCCACATCCGACACGAGTGCTCCTTCTACTACCACCTTGGCAAATTGTTTGCTGATGGATTCTGATGGCACAAACGTAATGGTCACATTGCGGCATTTTTCACGCAAAAAAGGCAAACGGCGTTTCACAGCTTCCACAATGGTTCGAGGCAAAACGAATTCGGTGGAAGGTCTTGCTTGAACACCATTGGTTCCAGGTGCCCCATTCATAGCTGGTCCACCCGGTACGGTTCCTGCGTGGGTGGGCATCCCCTCAGACGATCCATTGTTCCCCTCTAGCTGTTTCTCAAAGTACTGTACATTCTTATCCAAGATTTCGTATGCCTTGGCAACATCAGCCCCGACGATGGCCAGTTTCCAAACCGTACCATCCAAGGACTTATCAAGAGCCTTGTGTTTCTCTACATCTTCTGGGTCGTTTTGGTCCACAGGGAGTGGAGGCTTGGCGTATTGATGAAGAGTAATGGATACTCGGCATGACCGCTGGCATCGCTCCAAAAGATGCTTGCTGACCATGGCGTCCTTCACAGGTGTTTGCACATAAATGAAATTCTTTCCTCCTTGTCCCTGAAGAAGCAAACTGGGGACTTCAGAATTGGGAAGAGTAGATGGCCCCGATCCTAGCAAGCTAGAATTGTTGGTGCTGAGAGTCTTCTTGCGAATAATAAACTGCTCAGCCCCTTCATCCAAAATCATCCAATCCTCTTCGCTTAGATTCTCCCATACTTCTTCTAGATCATGACGGTACATGAGCAAGTGCTTGCCAGTCTTTTCATCGTACGATGTAACATCGGCAACAAAGTACTCGTGCGACTCTTTGGAAAACACACGCACACATCGATTGACAATCTCCTTGCTCGCTCGAAGAATGATGGGCTTCTTCCAATGCGTTGAAAGCTTTCGCTCCAGCGCTGCTTCTTCCATACTACGAGGAACTTCTAGGGTCCCCCGACAGGTAGGTGCCCCACAATGACATTTGGTAGGTGCCCTTCCTCGTTTGCGCTCCCACTGGTAGTCAAAGGAGAGTTCGGTTCCTGCTGGGATATCCCGCGATGCAATGACAGCGGCTCGCAAAATCCCACGGACCTTCCAGCGCTCCACAACACAGTTAGGGTCACAACTATGATTGATGTACCTCGCTATGCCTCCTGCCTTTCGGGCGTCCAAATACACATCGGAATCCAACGCCATGATGTAAAGCTTGCGTTCACTGGCATACCGTTGAAAGAGAGTGGACAAGTAGTTCTTGGGTACGGCCCTACCCACATATTCGGCCACAAAATCTCCCTTGCGAACATCTTCCATCACTTTGAGTCCCTTGCCCTTTTTGTCCGCGTCAAAGATTTGCAAGCTCTTCCACTGCTTACGTTGGATGCGACGATTTCCACATCGGTCTCCAGCCAGACAGTTGGATCGACATTCTTCTTGACAGGCATACAAAACACAGGAGAGATCGGTACATGCAAGACAGGTGGGGTCGGTGGGACGGCTGCAGCCACAAGGGTCATCGTTCGAGTCAGGCCTGGGTCGGTGAGCCAACTCTCCATAGACAAAGTCCTCGTCATCTACAATAGCATTGGAGTTTGTGGATTCAGGAGCCCATTCTACAGCTTCAATGAGTTGAAAATCGGGCTCATCGGAAAAGGGAAAGACAGGAGCATTGGTCGGGACAAAATCGGCGGGGAACGTCGGCGGATGTGTCACGTAAGGATTGGAAGCTGGATCGAACGACACAGAACAGGATGAACCCCCAGCATTAGAACCATTCGGTGGACCCCAGCGCCTCATGATGATTCAAAGAAAAAAGAAAGAAAGGGACACCGAAACACTGCTTCTTGTGGTCCTTTTGGGATGGACACTTCTTCCGGGCAATGCGACGCAAAAATTGGATATCACAAAGAAAGAAAGCACTCCTGCAAGAAACCTGGCAATAGACAAGGAGTAGCTGATCCAATGTTGTTGGGCGAAAAGACTCGACAGTCAACAATGCCTTGCAATGAGGGAGTCGTCGGTCGAAATGCGTTTTGGTTACGACGACGACAGGGGCACTTTCTTCCTATGATGTGTCGTTTTTTCCTGCCCTCCGATGATTGTACGGCGTTTTGGTACTGGACCGTCGTACAGTAGGTACAGTATTGTACACAGACGTTCTTCAACCCCAACCTCCAATTTTCCCACTTGGACGGATGGACGGACCTATATATGACAGGTGACAACTTGCTCATAACCACTATGATTTTATTCCAACTGGAACCGACAGGAGCGACGAGTCCACTTCCTTCTTGTGCCAAAATTCATTGTTCCTTCTGCAGCTACGATACTCGTATCGGTAGAACATTGAGGTGGTTTTCATCATTGCTGGGCTTGAAACTACTACCATGGAGACTACAGAGGCAACGTCAACCCCCGCCAAGATCTCACTTCCTCCACGAAGTCGAGTCCCTCCCAAGTTCATTGACAAGCCATTTTCGGTAAGCACCTTCCATGTTACTTCTAGGATAGGTACTTGTACTTCTAGTGCTCTCCCGAGGGAACAATCGGCACGGATGTTTGTTCTTGATTCTCTCACCTTTATCTCTCTCTCTCTCTCTTCTGCAGTACCATTTGGAAATGCTGGTTGATGTCACAGAAGTTGGTGACATGGGTCTAGGTCTTGGCCATGTGTCCAAGGACCAACCTTCCGATATTGTTCTTCCTGCACTTCCCACTGCTGCACCTGAGAATGAGGAAGAATCCAAGGACGCTGAAGTCTCCCCTTTGGAGGATTGGTCGCACTGGAAGGTTCATGTCCCCATGGTCCTTCCTGGAGAAAAAGTGAGGGTTCGGATCTTTAAGAACTTTGATGGATATAGTGAAGCCGATCTCGTCCAAGTCGTTCAACCATCCTCAGTCCGAGTTCAACCCAAATGTCCATTGGCTGGTCGATGTGGTGGCTGTCAATTGCAACATGTCGAGATTGAGACACAACGTACTTGGAAGACAGATCATGTGCGTCAGGGATTGTTGGGACAAAAGATTGAAGGGTACTCGACCGAAGAGCAGATTAACGCCAAGTTGTTTCGGACCGCTGGAACGGACCAAGTCTATGAGTATCGCAGTAAATTGACACCCCATTATGAAGCCCCCAAGAGAAACGCAGAAACAGAAGAATATGAAATGGGCCCCATTGGATTCCAGCAGTGTTTCAGCAAAGAGATTATCGATGTCGAGGAATGTCCCATTGCAACTCCGGCGATCAATGCCAAATACAAGGAAACCAGGTCCGAACTATTGGAAAAGGCCAAGGAAGGAGTCTTGAATGGACGAAAGAAGCGCAAGCGAGGACGACGCAACAAGGGAGACGCTGGTGCCACCTTGTTGTTCCGGGAAGCAGACAATGACGAGCAAGGAAATCCAGTTGTCATTACTGACAACAAGGAGTACATGAACACCACGGTCAAGGGAATTACTTTCCGCTATCAGGCTGGAAACTTTTTCCAGAACAACAATTACGTGATTCCACTCATGGTGGATGGAGTGTTGGATGCTGCCATTGCCAAGACAGCAGCAGGAAAGACTCCTCGGTTCCTCATTGATTGTTATTGTGGATCGGGGCTTTTTGCACTCACGGCTGCTTCCAAGTTTGAGTTGTGCATTGGTATTGAAGTACAAGAAAAGGCAATTGAAGAAGCAACGGAGAATGCCACCTCCAACGGAATCAAGAACTGTCAGTTCATGGCTGCCAGTGCCGAAGCTATTTTCAAAAGCCCTCCTCAAATTACCTTGCCCGGCTTTGAATCGCTTCGGGTACAAGAATTCCCACGTGATGAAACTGTCGTGGTGTTAGATCCACCACGAAAGGGTTGCTCGGAGGAGTTCTTACAACAGCTGTATGAGTATGCTCCCCAACGAGTTGTGTATATGAGTTGTGGGCCGAACACTCAGGCTCGTGATGCCAAGGGCATTGTCGAAGTGGGGGGCTATGAAATTGTGTCCATTCAACCCTATGATTTGTTCCCTCAAACGAGACATGTGGAGTGCCTCATGATCTTTGAGAAGAAAAGTACCGAATCTAAATAAGCACTGATACTTAGTTGTTTTTAGCAGGGATACAAACAGTAATGGTGTCGGGCATGGCTTGATACACACAATGGAATGCCGTCCTAGAGTATATACTCTCCATGCGTACATGTTTCGCTTCGTGCCTGACACGCGTGTATTCGGATTTGTCAATCCATCACCTAGGCATGCAACAACCAGAAAAGAAGTTCATTGATCCGATCTTCAACAACGGGTAGCCTTCCCAACCATGACGAGTTCTCAGCTGCAACTCCCAACCGAGTCTCCGCTTATGGAGTCCCTCTCTCTAGAAGATTGGGAAAGAGCAAAGCGCACCATTCGGGATTTCCCTGTTCTTGCCTCCAAGGCTGGGGAAGTCAGCCAATTTCTTGGAAGTGACAAGATGGGCCGTGTCATACCGTTGCATCAAGCATGTGCCCACAAGGCTCCTCTTGATGTTGTCCAGATGATCTACGACCGACACCCAGAGAGTACTTTATCTCAGGATTCTGTGTACAAGCGATTGCCACTGCATGTGGCACTCATGTCCTCTGCATCACAAAACGTCCTGGAAGCACTGCTGGATTGGGACCCATGTACATCCCAAGCACATGATATCCTTGGTCGTTTTCCTCTCCATTATGCCTGTAACCATGATGCTCCAGTTGAGATTATCGAGCGTTTGGTAGCTCTCAACCCCGACGCGGCTGCAAAATCGGATGTGAACGGATGGTTGCCCTTGCACGTTGCTTGTCGCTTTGGTATGCCCGTGTCTGTAATACGTTTGTTATGCGAATCTTGCCCTGCCTCTATCCATCAAACTACTTCAAAGGGCTCGACACCATTGGTGTGTGCAAGGCGCTCTAATAACCAGGAAATACTGGACTTTTTGGAGTTGCAACAAAAGCAAACACCTAAAGATACTCCGTTGCCTTGTGAACAAGGAAGCCCAAGTCAAGAGCACAAAATTCCATACATTGACTTGGAGCCTCTCTCGCCGCCTTCTTCGCCATCTTCCTCTACGGTTCGAGTAAGCGTGTCGACTGCTGTTGTGCATCCAAGGACCGCCCCTTCTGAAGTGTCTAGTCTAAGTGTATCCCCAACTACAAATGGAAGTGGGAGAAACGCACGAGCCGTTCGACCACTGAACAAGGAAGACTTGGCACGGCTTGCATTTCCTGTGCATTCTCCGTATCTAGAAGGCAAGCAACGACGCATACCCTTTCTATCCAAGAAACTTGGCATGTGAATCTTGTCATATTCATTCGAATCTATATTGGTACTCGGTGTTTGCGAGTATCCCATAATATTTGTATTATTTCGTGTATAATAGAAGTATTACCTCGCTACTACTTTTAGTAGAATCTATGAGTAGCAGGTGAAATGATTCGTACTACCTCTAGTAGCAGCACCACACCCCGTGGTCTGATGGCTTTCTTCCGGCACAACAAGGTCTGGGAGGAGGAGAAGTACAGAATTAGGAGGGGGCACAGTTTACAATATGTAGGGAATTGTCGTACTGATATAATACGTATAAATACGTATAATTCCCTGCAGAAAGGAGCATCATCCAGGAACAAGAACACGAGGTATAAGAACTGACATGACTTGCGAGGTTCTCATCCAAGGCGAAGCCTGCTTTTTCACCCGACAAATGCCACCACTACCACAAGATTGGCCGGTAACCATGACATCACTAACTGCCCCTGATACCAACAAAGAGAAATGGATTCAGTCTATCTTGAATGCCTCAACAGAAGGAATTATAGCCATTGATGAAGCTTGTATCATTCTAAGAGCCAACAATGCAGCTTTGTCCATGTTGGGATATGTCGACTCAGACTCCTTGATCGGCGAGAATTTTTCCGCTCTATCAGACTTGGAAGAACCGTTGTCTTTGCCTGAGACTAATGTTGAGACGCAGCGTACTGTATCTCTACAACGAGCTGACGGCTCCGAATGTTCCGTAGACCTTACCTGCAAAATGTTGCCATCTGTGGACTCTCTTGGGGACGCGAGGACGTTTGCCCTTGTGTTGAAAGTATCTTCTCCACAACACTTAGTGGAGCATAAGACGTTGACCCAAGGATTGATCAACGCCAGTTTCGATCCAATTTTCCAAATTAACCAACGAGGAGTTATTCAAGTTGTAAATGATGCTGCAGTTCATTTGTTTGGGTATCCTCGCGATAAATTGATCGGTGCCAATATCTCGAAACTATGTGGCCAGGGACATGGTCCCAAACACGACGAGTATTTGAAGCGTTACCTCGAAACGGGGGAAAAGCGAGTGATTGGGCGTAAGCGAACCACAGTCGCACGGCGCGCTGATGGCAGTGAGTTTCCGATTGAACTAGGCATCCAAGAAGTTCATTTGGCCAACGGCGAACGGGCCTTTTGTGGCTTCATTCGAGATTTGACGGAACAGACTTTGATGAAACAAAATATGTTGCGACATGGTCAGCATGTTCAAGATCAGTTCTTCAGTAGTGAACCACCTCCAGAGTCGAACGGAAATAATGGTCGGGTGGGACGCCCCCGTCGCTCGCGAGGTGGCAACCCTTCCCTGTAGTTGGCACAATATCACATGATGTTGACAATAAAACAGAGTAAAGAATGATGTTTATCGAGTTATATAGTTATCGATCGTAGGTTTGTGGCCAAGGAGATCCTCTAACATGACTTGGGCGTCTCGAGCTCCACCATGGATCAGCATTTTCTTCCAGAGGCCATCTCCTGAACTACGTTCAAATGGTTGTCCCTCGAATTTTTCCTTCCAGATTGCATCAGCAAACACTTGCGAGTACAAGTATCCATAGTATCCAGCCCCATAGGTAACAAAATGACCCACGTTTGTAAACCAGTGAGACCCATCCATCACTGGAATGTTGTGTTGTTTGTGCAGGGCATTCCAAAGTGCTTGGGGTTTTCCTTCTACGGCTGGGCCTCCAAAGATTTCTTGATCAAACTTGGACAACACGATTTGATTTTGCATTTCGACACATCGGAACATTTTTCGGCTCGCTACCAACTTTTGAATGATCTCTGGCGCCAACGATTCACCTGTTGCGGGATTTCGGCACATCATAGTCAAGAAAGTAGGGTCCCACACGTAGTGTTCCATCCAATGGGAAGGGGTCTCCACAAAATCCATAGCAGCTCTTGTGCCGGCCATGTGCTGGAAGTTGGTTCTGCTTAGAAGAGAATGCAATGCATGTCCCATCTCGTGGAAAAGTGTTTCTACCTCTGAGTGGGTTGACAAAGTTGCGTTACCAGCATTCATGTTGCAAACCAACGCAACGACGGGCAATTGAAAGTCAGAATCTGCTCCGCTAACACGGCATCCACACCGAACAGTAAAGTGTGCAGCATGAGTGTATTTTCCTGGTCGAGAGTGCAAATCCCAGTACATGGTACCCAGGGGTTGTTGAGTGGCCTGATCGGAAAATACAAACTTGCGAATACGGTCACCGGTGAAGTTAGATGCATGACCCTCTACGTCGTCTAAATCCCATCCTTCGCCTGGAAGGAGATCCTGCTCTTTCATTTCAATGCCAAATAGAGCGCCCACCACATGTTGCATAGCTTGGACACAATTGTCCATACCGAAGTAAGGAGCCAGCTCAGCTTGATCAATGCCGTACTGAGATCGGATAAGCTTGGTATAATACTTTACATCCCATGGGTGGATCTCAGAATCTCCCTCGACCTGGTTCTTGACGCTCGACAAAGTGTTCATGTCGGCCTGGAACTGAGGTTGGACCTTTTGTTGTAGTTCCCCCAGGAATGCCTGGACAGCCTGTGGAGTTTTCGCCATTTTGTCTTGCAGACTTCGAGCAGCATAACTTTCAAAGCCCAAGGCGGTTGCAAGCTCATGTCGACGATGAATGAGTGCATCCATGACCTTCAAGTTTTCTGGGGTGTTTGTCATACTCTCCCAGTACACTTGCTTTCGAAGATCACCGTCGGGTGCAAAGCTGGTAATAGAATTCGAGATTGGTGAGTTGACCGCAAGTTGAAGCCTGGAAGGATCTGAGGGATCATAGGTAGCTCCATGGGCTTCCAAAACTGGGCGAGGAAATACAGCCTCCAGGACAGACGACTCCAGCCAAAACTGCTTTCGTGCGTTGGTGATATTCGACATCCATAACGTTTCTAGATTGACCACATGGGAATGTAGCAGTTGAACATTCTCTCTTTCTTCATCGGGAAGATGAATTCCATCCAATTCGAATTCCGTTTTCAACAAGAAGCAAAAACGCGATTCTTCCTCGGTAAGTTGGTCGGCAAACTCCCGATGAATAGTTGCGAGACTATCATAGAGCCTTTGGTCACCATTGAGAGTTCCCATGTACTGCTGTAACTCTTGAAACGTTTCATTGGCTACATCACGCCACTCTTCGGAGGCATGTGCATTTCGACAAAGTTCAGCCGCATCGATGACATTACAGATCGTCTTGGAAATTTCATCCAATTGGTAGAGGGTATCTACGGCATGTTGCTTGGAGTCAAACGTAACTGAAATCCCGGCGCGAATGGCATCCGTATCCAAAATGGCTTGTTTCGATAGGCGACGAAAGTCGGAAGGGATATGGAGTCCAGGAATCGAGAAAAGGCCTGGCTTGTCGTCGTCGGTTTTGGAGGATGTGAAGCGAACGGCATGTCTTGTTGCCCAATGTATCCTTGCTGCGTTGGTAGAATACAAAGTGTTGCTACGAATCCTTCGGGAAACCACCCGAGAAGCAGTAGTCGACAACATTGTAGATGCAGAAATGAGAATAGAGATATGGGAACACACCGGCGGTTGTGATGGTTGATGATGTTGATGGCATATCCTCCAGCACTTGATGGCAGCTGTCGTCGGACGACATTCTCCTCCTAACTCACCTTTCAGCCAATCAGATGAAAGGAAGATGGATCAGGATCGACTCAACGGACTTCTATCGACAACATGACAACAAGGAGTCAAACGACAGTCGAGAACTCTTACCGGTAGTTCTTCTGCTGATCGTTGAGACAACACATCGTGAGTTCACCGGCTTGGACAACACGGTACCGCACACAAAAATGCCTACCTTTGATGAATTGTATCATGGCCGAGCTGGTCTGTTCTGGAATATCCTTTGTTGTCCTTTCATTGGATTTATTGGCTTGATTTGGAGGTCCATCCGTATTTATGCCATTCCTTGCTGTACTGTTTTGTGTCAGCGATTGGGGGTAAATTGTCTCTGGCGCTATTGCTGTTTCTGGTATGGTTGGCCGTATGAAGACGACTCTTTTTTCGGAGCCCAAGCCTTGGGGGATCACGATGACATGTCGGCAGCTCAAATGCAGCGAGAAACTACTTGGGTCCGAGCACACGAGTTAAAGCAGTTCAAGGGAAAACGGCCTCAACTCTTTGAAGGTGAAATAGAACCCAGTGATCTATGTCAAGGGGCTGTTGGCGATTGCTGGCTGGTGGCAGCCTTTGCCTGTGCGAGTGAGTTCCCTGACATGATTCGACACATGTTTTTGACCAAGGAGTACAACCCCAGGGGTCTCTACAAGGTACGAATCTTTGATCCCCAAACTGACAAGTGGAAGATTGTTGTGGTAGATGACCGGATTCCCTGTCCCAAGGGCAGGAGCACTCCCCGTTTCATGAAACCAAACGGCAACGAGCTGTGGGCGATCCTTTTGGAGAAAGCTTATGCCAAACATTGTGGAAGTTATGCTAAAATGGCAGGTGGGTTTGTTCTGTGGGCATGGAGTAGTATGACTGGTCAAAATGTGTTTCAACTCTCTCTCGATGCCAAATCGGGAAAATTTTGGTATCGCGAGGATATGAAGGCGCTGGCAAGTGAAACTGATAAGCGCGCTTGTGCGTTTCGGCGAACCAAAGAGAAGTTTAAGGACGATCAGATCTGGACCTTGCTGAAAAAGTATGACTCTCAAAAAGCTCTCATATCTGCATCCATCGGGAAGAATCCCAATCGCAAAGTCGATGGCCCTGCGGGTGAACAAATGCTCAAGAAGGAAGGGTTGGTGGCAGGTCATGCCTACTCCGTTATTGCAGCCATGGAAGTATCAGAACGAAAGATGGGAGTTCCCAAGCCCAATGGAAAATCCTTCAAATTAGTTCACTTACGTAACCCTTGGGGTTCCTACGAATGGAAAGGGAAATGGAGTGACACCAGCAACCTATGGAAGAAATACCCTTCTATTGCAAAACAGGTTGGTCATTCCAACTCAGATGACGGTAGTTTCTGGATGGAATGGAAGGATTTCAAAAAGGTTTATACTCGATTGAATATCTGCGATCGCGATACGAATATGGATGCCTCACTGGATACCAGGGAAGACAGTGGATCCTGTGGGATTTTGCAAGGGTTCATTCTGGGATGTTGTGGATTCTGGTGTGGTTGCAAGGGCTTTTTCAACTTGTATTTTTCTCATGAGACTACGGACAAGACTCTAGATACGAAAGAAAAGTTTTGCTGGATCTGTTGAAGTTTGAATGCTCAAGCTAGCAAATGTCAGCAAGTATGTGGAAGTCAGCGTTGTATCCCAGTGAAGGGGATTGGACTACAGAGCATTGCATGTCAGATCGAAGGGGTGCGTTGCTACGACTGTGAAAAACTGTTATAAAATGATTTTAAGCAGGGGGTGAGGTAGTATGATGACAGAAAAGGGTTGGTAGCAAACGTTATGGTAGTACTCGTAGACTTAGGTCATCGTTCATCGTGCTTTCCTGGTAGTATCCGGGTACCTGTGACCAATGAACCGATATCCGACCACTCACCACCACCTGCATAAACTGCCCAAGCAATATGACGCTGCCACAATGTCTGTTGGACGATTGCAATCGCTGAGAGCACTCTTGATTCTTCTTGTTTTCATTTCTGTGTATCAGTTGTTTGTATCTAGCAGACAATGTGGGAATTCGGGCGAGGGAAGCTTCTTGAGCTACTGTTTATCCCTTCCTGCCGTTTCCCAAGTTGAGGAGTCTGGAATCCTTCCTCTCAACGTGTCCCTCACTTACACACCGAGAAGAATCCTGCTTGGGATTTCAAGTACCTTGTACTTTCCTGTGGATGAACGGCAGCGGCGGCATTTGATTCGGAACACATATTTAGACTTTGATCGAATACATTCTCCTAACCAACCCAACCGCATTTGCTCCCTTCAACAATTCCTACTTGCAATCAAGGAATCAACGTCCCGTTCTGAGGCTCTCGCATGTCACATCATCTATACGTTTATTTTGGGTCCTGCCAATGATACTATCATTCCCCAAGTTCCACACGGGTCCGTTCTCGACCACACATATTTTCCGGAAAATCTACATGAAATCGATGTGACATATTTGAACGTGAAGGAGTCTGATGGTGTTGCTAAACGTTGGGCGTGGTTTTCCTATGTCAGTACGTTCGATGCGGAAAAAAATTTCGACTATGTTGTCTATACCGACGCCCATGTACTCGTGAAACCTACCATCTTCTTGGCAGAAAATCCACTCTTGCTTCCAAGTCCAGAGAGCGGCTCGAACATCCTTCCCTTGCCTCCCACTAAAATTTACGCAGGCTTACCAACGGAACGACACAAATGCGTGGAAAATAAGTGTCCAAATCTCCAAGGGTCATACGTTATGAGACGTTTTGTCCTTCTATCCCGAGACTTGATAGACCACGTGTCTATGCACTTGAATCAATCTCGCGACAAGGCAAGAGTGCTTCGTCAGCGATCTGCAGAGTCATCCAACGAGTCAAAAAGAACTGATGTTCCCGATGTCTACATTGCTAATGCAATTTTTGCTTACCCAGCAGGACCAATTGCCAATGTTTCATTGCAAGGTCTAGTTGCCAAGACTTCTAGAACCAACTCGGTCGGTGACTACCTCGCCGCATTTGACAAATACAAGGATGCACTAACGAACTACAGCGACCCCAAGGAAGAAAGTTTAGTCCGTGCTTCCAAAGGCTTTGAAGGAGAACGCTATGGGGATGGACCTCGGCTATTGTTGGGAATTTTGAGTATGGATACACCGCTGGAAAGGGAGCGCAGGGAAATAATTCGGGAGACGTATATCAAGGCTTTTCACGGGAGCTCTACACCCAATCGCATTTGTTCGGTACATCAACTCATCCAAAAGACGGTGGCGGAAAGGGACTGCCAGGCGGCATACGTATTTGTTTTAGGAGGGAATCCACAAGGTCCGAAAGAATTAGTCGACATTAACGAGGACACTGGACCATTGACTGTTGGCAGCCCCAATCCCTCGTTAGCCAGCGAAACAGACCTCGTCTTTCTCAATATTCAGGAAAATGGCAAGGAAGGGAAGAGTCAAACATTTTTCAAGTATGCCACCACAGTAATCGATGACTACTCTTACTTTGATTACATTGGCAAGACCGACACGGACACAGTTCTGTACCCCAAATCACTTTTGGACAAAAGTTTGCAGGAATTCCCAACCTTCCCGAACAATATGCGTGTTTACGGTGGAGACTACCGGATCAAACCATCGAAAGAGACATTGAACCTCGGACCAGCCTACATGGGTGGTCATTTTTACCTTATGAGTCCTGACCTAGCTCGCTACATCACTTCCCCGCAATGTAACCGATCCGCCTTGGCCGTTTTCAGTGAAGATCAATCCATTGGAAATTTTATTCATTCCTGGGAACAACCTATTCGCAGGGTTTCGATTCCCACGTTTCACTACGACCACCCAGTAAAAAAAGTGTCACGAATGAAATCCCTGTGGAGAAAACGCCAAAAGCCATCGAAGACAAAGAAATAGTCTGCTTGGGTCATACATCCAACATGTTTAATTTAACTTGTAAAATGATAACATATATTCACATAATATCCAACATTGTGACCATGAAGCTGCATCGACGATGAATTGTGGGTATATCCTCCTCAACGACGAAGAAATCTATAAAATAGTTCAGCATCTTCAAATTCATGTTCGGCAGCGACATGACTGAAGAGATTGTACTGAACCATCAAGGCGCGACCCAGTAGGACGGCATCTTGTCTCGTTGATGTGAACCCTATCAACATTAAGAGATCCACAGCTTCCGTTCCAGTGAAAGTATTTTTGTAGGTTTTGAGGCGGTACACATGATCGCCAACTTTCATGTTGTCAATGAAAAACTTCTTCGTTTCATCCAACTTGATTTTCCATGGCAATTCAGCTTCTTCAGTATATGAGAAGAACAAACGGCTGTCATCAAAAGAGTCGTCGGATTTGACGTTCTCAATCATCCTCTCGCCGTGTTGTAAGGCCACACCAATGTAGACAGCATCTCGTCGAGAGGTTGCCAAGCCCACACTCACAAGATAGTCGATCGCCTCATTCGCATAGAATCCGTCTCTATCAAGAGCGTAATTGTATTTTTTTGGTACTCCCATTCGGAGAATGCCACCAACGGCAATGATTCCAAGTTTTCTGTTGCGGTCACATTTGGTATGATATTGAAACATATCGGATTCTTCTTCGTATTCCGTTGAACTGGACTCAGAAGTCGCCATGTCGTTGAATCTGTAGAATAAATACTTGTCTTCAAACTTGTGAATGTGTGGATCGACCACATGCTCAAAGAGATTGAAATCCTTTTGGAGATTCCTTCCCAGTTGCACAGCCTCAGCTCGTGTGTTGGCCCAGCCGCTCATTACCATGAAATCAACAGCTTCTGACCCGACGAAGCATCGTTTGTATGTTCTCAAGCGATATCTTCGACTTTTCACTTCTACACCTTTGTATAGGCGAGTCAAGGCAGTCTCCCGTGCATCCTCAAAGTGGATGGGGCAACTGCCGTCGGTGGCAGCAGAGACACGTCGCGAATCTTTCTCGGGTACCATGACATCGGTCGCCTCTTTCTCCAGCGACGATGATCCTTGCAAAGTTTTGACAATGGAATCGATTAGTGGCATTTTGTTCGTTGACGAGGATTTGTGAGTTTGAAAGGTCGGTGGTGAGGAGGAGGAGGGTGCTGATGATTATCTTTGAGAACCAGTGTTGTAGAGTAGTTATGCCTCGGTAGTAACAAGAGGAAAATCGAAATTATTATTTGTGGGAGTCACTCAAAGAATATTTGCATGAATGATGAGGGTTCTTACACGTTCATGGCTGCCCAAGCAGCATTTGGAGAACGTCATAAACAGAGGCCGACGGCAGCCTCTTTTAACCAGCACTGTCCAGCGAGACTACCCTGGTTTGTCCGAAGCACCGACGATTGGCCTACGATTCATTCCAAGATGTTCCGATCGTTTGGTGGGAAACCACAACCACCCCGTGTCGTCAACGCCGTCGTCGTCGTCAGATACTGCGTCACTACTGCGCCCTCTGCTAGTAGAGAGGGCCTCCGTGACAATGAGATACACGCCTTGCGTTCAGAGTAAACCTAAAGATACGCAGTATATCCTAGCCGAATCAATACACTGAGCTAAGTGGTTTTGGTAGCCACGGACTTGTTTTGTGGATCATAAAAATAGATACTTGCTTTGATGACTGCCGGGTAGTAGTACCTACAGGTAGTTCGATGTACTCGTTCTAAGGAAAGACAGATTTCTTTTCTCGGCTACCATTGGCCTGCTACGGGAAGGAACGCCCTTGTAATATGATTCATGATGTAGTTGTGAGAAACTCAGTGCTAGCTACCACCTGGACCTGCTCTCGTACTGTACTCATCAGCCATATCAAGGTAGCAAGCAAGGAAAGACGGCAACAAAAACAGGAGCATGATGAGAATCTCCTTGTCGTGGATTGTAAATGTACCAAGCGAAGGTTGATGTTGGACATGTCGCACCACTTTGGAAATTGCCCGACATTTCTATGTCACTTAGGTTCTACGACTTGGTGGACCTATGTTTCATTTAACACTCGGTTGTTGTGGTAGTGGTTTAGATTAAGTTCACGGTCATTCAAAACAATCGAAGTGGACCAATACGCGTCACATTGATCCTCCCATTGGGTTTGCTCGTGGTTTTTACGAACACTGCCGGTGGCGATGTGACAACGCTGCTACTCGTACTACTGGCGAAAGGCCAATTTCCTCACATGTAGGTGGCTTGAACTCAGCAAGGCTTCACCCCCTCAACTGAAACTACGACCACTACTCACTTCACACAACCCGGGTATTCCACCCGAAAGTTTCCAATCCATTCTATCTATTGAACCATTACAGCTACACTATCAGTAGTCCTCGTTCTATTCATTGAGGATACGTAGTCTACTACATCGAATTCTTAGAAAGCGTCGTAGAAGCCTCAGTTCCCAACACCATCCCTAGAGTGACATTGTTGAGTCATCTACTCCCACTTGATCCTGTCATGACCGACTTTCCTACCGACGAGCCAACAACTTCTAATGCGAGAGTTAACAGTAGAGAGGGCGGAGAAGCACTAGAGGCGTTGAGAAAGCACAGAGAGAGGAGGCGGGCGACTCCTGCAGGGGCCAAGAAACGCACCAAGCACATCGATGTCGAGCATTCAGAGACTTCCGCAGGGATCCACGTTCCTCAATTCGCTGTTGTACAACCTGAGCGGACACCTCGCATCTTGTCTACTGTACTGGCGACCGGAGCAGATAGAGAGAGCATGAGGAAGATTTCAGTTCTTGGTTTGGAGGATCCTGTGGATCAAGTCATGTCTTCCCGACGAAAGCATCACCAACATCACCATGCTTTGTCTCAAGATCGAGCAGTTGACCACAACGACATGGTTATTCACGCAACTCAGTCTGCTCATGATCGTATGCGACACATTTCAATATTGGGGTTGGAAGATCCAGCAGATAGAGCACAACGTATGCCTACCCTGGAAGGTGTTGCATCTACACAACAACATCGCCGGAGGTCAGACAACATCGCTCAACCTAGCCATTCCTTCATGGTAACTTCGGATCGCGAACCCGGTTCGAGACGTCGTCCGTCGCCAACTCGGGGTGCCATGGCCAGGGCCAAATCTGCGGATGATGCCGGATTGTTCGTACCCATGGAGCATCGTAAGTTTCAACTCCAGCGTTCTCGAAAAATGGGCAGTGATATTCCACTAGTGGAAGACCCCGAGGAGGGTTCACATGAAAGGGATGGAACAAAGAGTCGGGGGCGGGTATCCCAACCATTGGCGTTCCAAGTCACGATTCCCGATCCAGCAGCTTCTTCCAGACCAACTGGATCCAAACCGCTAGGTGGAACGATTGAAACCACAGGTGAACAACAAGAGCTAATGCGAAAGATTTCTGCACTAGGCATGTACGATCCTGTATTTGGAAATATTCATAAAGAAATGGAAGTGGAGGCTATCTGCGAATCGGAGAAGGAGGATATTCAATCTGTAACTCAATCTTCCGACGGTTCGAATCCCATTGGCAAGGAAGCAAACGTGGTGTCTCCAACTGTCACAGATACTAGTTCATCCGCATCCAAAATATACATTCCACCAAATGGAAGTTTCAACAGAAGAGTTTCGAGAGGCCATAACGACGAGAACGCACGTGGAAAGATTATTGGATCATCCTCCTCAACTCCTCAAGAAATGCCAACTCGGCAATTCCGGCGGGCGCCACCTAGACGGTCCGACACTCAAACGAGGACATCGAGTGAATCAGGATCTAGCAACGGGACTGGTGCACATGCATTCATTCCTCCAACAGGTTCGTTTAACATGAGAAAGCGAGGACAAACCAAGCCCAACATTGATAATGTTGTCAGCAAGGACTTGGATTTGGCGATGAAAGCACAGTCTGTTTTTCCTGAAGAATTCCTTTCCGACAGCTGCTTGAACCAATCGTTGTCCAACTTGAACGCTTCCATGACCTTTTCGGCACATTCCATTTCCCAGATGTCGACGGAACATTCAGTGACAAGTGATGTTCCTCAAAAGCGCACTTCCGGGCAACAACATCCGAAGCGACCTCCTCAATCATCCAAACCTGCTGCGACAGGTGGCCGCAATCAACCGTCCTCCAGTACTCGTGGCAACCGATTCCCACTGACTAGAGACGAGAGTTGCCGTTCTTGGGAAGGTGACTCTGATCTACCAGATCCTTTCGCTGAACGGGCTTGGATGTCACTCTCCAAGCTGGAACATTAGGCCTCCGTGGTCCTACAGGCGTTGCTTTGTTTAGAATAGACAATAATCGAACTTAGAATGGGACTAGTGCCGCTACTTTTAAATTCTGTAGTATATCGTTATCCGGTGCCATGTAAACGGATGCGGCACCCTTCCACGGTCAAAAGGCATGACACTACGAGTACTATAGTATATCTTCGAAAGACTCAGCAGACAGCGACCACAATACGTCCTCGCCGCACTCGCTCCCTTCATCATTTTCATCGCCAGTACTCCAGTAGTAGTCGTGCATGGAAGATACCCTGGCACCTGCCATTGATGCAGATGGTGGACGCAAAGCAGAAGCAAGCTGCTTTGCTGCACTGACCGCCGTTGCCGATGGCAGCCTTTGCATTTGATTACGAGCAAACGGTTGTGCAATCCTCTTAGTTGTCGCCGAAACACGAGATGCAGTCTCTGCCAGTGATGATCCGATCCTTGACGAACTCAGGCTTTTCCCAAGCTTGGGAAATATAGTAGCCCGTGGCTTAGAAGAAGTGTCCCTGCTTTCTTCATAGTCTTCTAGGCATTGACGATCGTCAACCATGTCCAATAAGGAATCAGTTCGATTCGCTTCCTGCTTGTGATGATGCTCCAACAGTGGGTGACTATCCGCAGACACTGATCGAGCCCTGCGAAGGTGAGGTATTCGAACTGGACCTAGTTGAATTCTTCCCCCACTAGTACGCTCTGGTGTTGTCTTTGGTGGAGACAACGCAGCTCGGTTGGAGCCGAGGTTTTTCCAATCGTCTGAAATGCAGCGGGGACGAATCGTTAATAATTCAGTATGGACCCCATCCCTATTGAAAGTTTCAGACTGTGATCTTGCTCGAGATTCTGAAACATCACTTGTTTCGACATAGTCTTCACCACCTGCAGTAGCGACTGCAACCTTGTCAGGTGAACGCCTCTCATGGAAATCACAACTACGACGTCGTCGACTTTCAAGAATCATGTCAGAATCTGAATATACCCGAACGCGGTTTTCGTGCACGTCAACAATGCTATTATAGTCATCATCGATATCGCGAAGATCCCAACCACTGACTTGAACAAAGTCTGTTTTACTGTTTCGTAAGACCTCGTTGACAACAACTCTGGCATCATCAAGACTCAATATGTTTGCCTCATTTTCTTCATTTGTGGTAGTCATACTGGCGACAAACTGACGCAAAACAGGAGGCATTGTCATTGATTTTGAAGACAATGCACTGTTCATCGTATCATCAAAATTGGATAGGTCATGGAGTCCATGGCTCCTTGATCGCTGTTGATCATAGTGTACTTCCCCACCATCTGACTCCTCGTCACATTCTGTATCGTAAAACGGGTGAATGTACATTGCTCTTGACATGGAGAAATCTGACTGCTTCTCTCGCAGTGACATGGAATCCCCAGTTAGGTGGGATATTTCACTGATTGCCCCCAGACTGGCGTTGTCCCAGTTTAGGTTCTGTTCAGGAGCCCCTAAAATGCTTTCTTCCTCTTTGGACGCATTAATTGATGTTGACGAAAAAACAGATCCGACGTCCCAATCAGCTTGGGCCATGGAAGGACGATTCATGACCTGTGCCTTTTGTCGAACCAAGATCGGTTTTCCTTTCTCCAAATTGAGCCGGCTACTTCGATTTGTGACAGAACCATCTTGCATGGACCCAAAAGCTGACGGAACAGGAGCAGTCGACTGTACTTCACATTCTTCCTCAATTTCCTGGTAATCACGAGCTGTCAACGATTGTTTCGAACGGTTCAAAAAGGAATTGGTTTGCCAAGCTTTGAGCCGCTGATTCCGTCCATTTACAAACACATTGAATTTCCCCACCATTGGACGCAAGGGAATTCGATTTCCAGAGTCTATTGGTTCTCTGATAGGTTTGTCATCTAGATCTCGGCCATTTTTAACGATCTTTCTGTTGTACGTATTCGAAGGTGTTCTAGTGTTCATTGTACCAAATACAGTTTCGTGTTGGGTGTCTGCGCAGCTTTGATTCCCAATCGTTGAAGAATTTTCTTCCACTGCACGAAAGCTCTCGGTTATATGCAGATCATCGCCATCGTCAACAGCAAACTTTGCTATCCTCGAAGGGTTGATGGCCGGCGAGAACATTCTAAGATGTTGTTTCGACCGATTACCTTATATCAAAAAGTGAAATCGCCAAAGTTTCCTTGTTTTGTTGTTGTGGAGGATCCGTTTCACAAAGTAGGCAGTCGGCAGGCTCGGTGCGCCGGCCGGACATTTGGATAGACCTTTACTTGACGGGGCATGCTTGGCACAGACAAGTCGCTTTAAATACTGGTAGCGAGCCAATTTCACAAAAATGTGTGAAACGACTTCTTCCAAGCTTCAGCTCCTTTGTCCTCGACCATCATCATGCTCGCTGCTAGTAGTGGGAACATTTTACATTCTAAGTTTTTGAATGAAGTTTCCTCCTATTCTTATCGATTTGGAAGTGACTGCCATGAAGCAGCTGTCTCTTCACGATCCATGATACGCATTACTGTTGTCATGATGACCCTTGAGCAGCAGCACGAGTGCTCCTCTAATGTTTCACTTGACAGTCACGACTGCAATAGCAGGCTATCTTACAGCGAGCACAATTCTTCAGAGTTGTCCCATCTGCAGCTGTTTGGTTGTTACAATGGAAGTGAAGCATTTCTTTCCGATTTGGTCACGATCTCCCCTTGGCTGATCCCAATACTTGTCGAACTCAAAATGAAAATTTTTGGAACGAGCAAGGGAGTACAACAACATTTTCTGGATTGTAATTTTGTAATTGTA
Source organism: Nitzschia sp. Nitz4 (assembly GCA_013372465.1). NCBI lineage: Eukaryota > Bacillariophyta > Bacillariophyceae > Bacillariales > Bacillariaceae > Nitzschia > Nitzschia sp. Nitz4. The sequence continues at coordinate 257 of WXVQ01000065.1, read as the reverse complement.
TATCCTAGGAATGTCCTGCATCACTCTAATTTGTTCAAGTTCAGGATAATAGATAAGTATGGTGTCTCCCTTGGCCAGATTGGGGAAGAAAGGTAACAGCATCATACTATCAGCTTCCACTACCACGTGTTCTTGAGAGGGAGTCCAAACCTTTGTCCACATTGGCCGGAAGGGATTGATGGGAGAGATTGACTCCCCCCCCCCCCCCCCCCCCCCCCCCCCCCCCAAAAAAAAAAAAAAAAAAAACCAGTCGGAAA